>APFE031100261.1:102409-192634 GCA_000404065.3 Pinus taeda
TAAGTAGACATGTGCAATAATCATACAAGTAAATTTAAAAAACATTCCATAAAATGTTTAACAAGATAAGCTGGTAATAATGATATCATATATATAGGAGTGTGTCAAAATAATACATCGTCCTCGATCATAGGTTGAAAAACACCTTATGATCGGCAAAAATGATAAGTACAAAAAAAAAAATGTCATATGTGACTACATAAGCGATCATCCCATCACTGGTGATGATCTCGATACGAAACCACTGCACGAGCCACCTTACAAAGGAACCTCCTAAAAGGTCCTGGGACTCCAATCACATAGCGCTGAAGCCGACGAGGAATATCGTCTATGCTCGTCTCGGGAATATCCCCTGTCAGGCACTCTAGGTGACTCTCCAACTCAGCCAAGGTCTCTGCTTACTCGTCCTGTGGGGCTGGAGCTGGTGCAAGTGGTTTCCTTCTCTCAAAAGGCCAGAGAGTGGCTGGTCGCTGTGGACCCACATCTGCATTTTAAAATTATTACTATCAGTTTTGAGACGATATAAAAACCAATAAAAATTAACATTAGGAAATGTTGAAAATGATTACCTGAGTCATCCCACTGCTCTCCTGGGGGAAGAGCCATGTCTGGGTCTCCACGGAAGTCAATCCTAGTATATGGAAAGTCCTTAATAGGAAAGACCTGATGTTCCAAGCACTGGAAGAACTCAGGTTTGAACCGGATGACCTCGGTCCCCTCGTCAGGATGACAGGCCGTAACTGCAACCCATCGCATCATTCTAGGCTGTCGGGGATGCCCAGCTACAACTGTGAGGTGCTGTGGGATGAGCATAGGAATCCACTCCAGGCCAAAGATAACGACTATAGCACCATATCCAAAAGTCTTTAGCCGTCCGTTCTTGGCCCTGGTCAATTGGCCCTTCACGTTGGCCAACACAGCAACGCACCAGTTGAAAACGGTGCCCTGAAAGCAGTCGACTGCCATCCGCATCTGGAATCTGGTGGCAATATGTAAAGCGGCAGCCTCGCAAAGTCGAGTAACAATGAATGCAATTACTTTCATTTCAGGAAGGGTTATGTACTTGATGTCTATCCCTTTGTCTCGAGACTGCCTATTGCAGTACTCTAGTCGAAGGCTATCGACGGACTGGCCAACCACCCTAGCCCCGAATAGGGTCAAGTCAATGCCTCTCTTAGGCAAACCGGTCAAAAAATATATGTCCGCGGGGCTCAATCTCGAGCTGGTGGCCACCAATCAAGAAGCAATGGTCCTGGACGTTCCACCTGTCAACCATCCACTGCAAGAAGTCCACTTGAGCCCTCATGCCAGGATTGGCCCAGTATTTGTACAGTCCGCACGCCCTCAAAGCATCCAATGAAGGTTGATGATTCCATGCGGTTGGATCCACCATCCTCGTGCTCGCGTTCTCTCCAATCCAGCATGATGTACTCCCTACATCAAGCCAAAAGACCAATTAGCATGCTAGAAAAGTTTTTCTTTGGTCCAATTTTGAGAATTTTTGGTTGGAAACCCTTGCACCGACGTACGCACCCTACCTTTAGACACAGTGCGTGGGACCGCAGGTTAGCAGTGGTGGGCCTGCGTACCCCGAGCGCGGGTTTTTCGCCCAAAAACCCTCCTAAAAAACCAAATAAATGACTAAAATGAAAAACTAAACGGATGAAAAACAAGAGGAGGATGATGTGGATTACCTGGTGAAGACGACGTCCGATTCTGATAGTTGGATTCTCCGCAATCCTCTCGGGAAGTTTTCAAAGGAAAAGCACTATTTCCTCACCCAAATCACAAATGGTAAAAATGAATTGTAAAAACCCCTTTTTATAAGTTTTTTGAGTAAATAAATGAAAATTTGTTTATGTTGTACTTTAAAAGGTATTATTTCGACATTTTTATCTCTTTCAAGCAGGTATGAGTAATGTTCGTGTTTTTGTGCAAGATAATAGGATTATTCAGGCAAAATCGATCATTTTCAACCAGAGTCACCTTTTAAACCCTTTTCTGACTCCTAAAACATGAAAAGATTGTCGAGTTTCTCTTTTAAACTCGTTAAAACGGAATTAAAAGACGATTGATTTACAGCTCATTTTCGACCGTAAAAACATAAAAAGATCGCTGGATTTTTGTCGTTTTAAATTCGATATTGGTTATAAAACGACGTCTCCTTGGTCGCTTTTCTACTTTTTCGGATCAAAGGCACTAATAACGAAAAGTACTCCTTGGTCGTAAAAGATCAAGCGGTTCTCTCAAGTATTATTTTATAATTTTTCGGGCTTGGGAGACACAAATTTATGAAAAAGTCAAACCCTGGAGTCTTCTTTAGTTTTTTCAGACTCTCTAAAAATGAAAAACGCCGAGTTTCTCCTATACTGGACTCGTTAAAATTTCACAGTAAAGGACTTGTTCTATTACAAACAGGAACGGACAACTCCTTCTTAGGGTTCGAATCAAAAACTTAGTTGGACTCATCCGAAGGATGAGCTTATAATCAAGCATATGTTATCCTCCTCAAGCTTGTAAAAAATAAAGAGGTACTTGCCAGAAATGGTGGGGGAAAAGAGAGAAAAAAGAGCCTGTTTGTCATACTTTATAACCACTCTTGAACACGACACTTTCAATCACCTGGGTTGGGAAATCCTTTACCTAACAGTTGGTTCAACCAGTTTCTGGGTATTAACTTTGGGGAAATCATCACCAAACCATCTGTCGTGTCATTATGTGTTCAAGAGCTCAGTGCAAATAAGCCATTCAACTACAAAATGTCTGTCATCCATATTGACCATCCCTGAGTCAGTCCTTGCAACTAAATTTCTTCAACTTGATCTATGATTTCGTGTTGTGGGCCTGCCTGCGACGGATCGCTTTCTATCGACTTCAGCTCATTATCTAGAAAGATGATCTAGGAATCGTCAATACCTTGAGATCTGCATGCCTCAATGGCAGGTTTCTCGCCTTGATGACAGTTTACATCATCGACTTTCGATCAAAGAATTCCGTGACATGTTCGACATCAACACATCTTATCACATCTCATGGATTGTACTGAGTACTTTGAGAGCCATTGTCATTATTGGTGGTTTCTCTCACGCTTGTTAACAGTTTACATCATTGACTGGTAATCAAGCGGTTTCTACCATGTTCGACTTCGACACATTCAATCGCATGGATAGAATTGTACTATTTCGGGATGTAGAAATGAAGACCCTGGATCTAGTTTCCACCATCCAGGTTGTGAGGAATTTTTTATTCATTATATTATGGACTATTCATAAATAGATGGTTGCATCCATACTGTGTCCACATGTGTCTATACTTATGATGTGTTACGAGATCATTCCTATATCAGAGCAATAGTTAGTCTTCTAGTCAGTTTTTTCAGTCTCTTAGTCAGTTTTTATCTGAGTATGGGAATGCCTACCTCAGTGATGATATGATCTCATATATATATTTTGCAGTGAATGTTTTTACAAGTTCCAACCGAGCTCTCCGCAAGATGATCCTCGAAATGATAAAGCACTTCACTCTTCCTATATGATAAATAAAAAAAATCCTCATATACTACAGACTTCGCACTTTAGGGGGCAATCTGTTACACAAAAATATCGTCACTCTGATTATTTGCAGTCGGTGTATGCCTATCATCACCTATACCAGCTTCCTAAGCAAGTCTTAAACCTCAGCTCTTCAAAACAAGCTTGAGAAAAGAGAGAAAGACATCAAAAAAAGCAATGTAACTCTGGTTCCACACTTTCTCTTACTTTTGCCTGCGGGCTCGCACCTTTTGTTCAAGGTATCTGCGTACTTATACACTCTGTATGTAAAGGGGAAGGTGCGTACCCCTGTAAAAGTCAAAATGCGCAATCTTTATCTTAAAAAACTCATCTTGGGTTAATTCTAGAGTTTTCTAGAAGCATTTGTTACGTGGATTGTTCGCTCCAAGTGGTTCATGCATCCCATCATAGGAGGAACTAATCCTTTGTTGAGAGGAGCTATCCCTTTGAAGGAGGACTCTATCCATTTGAAGGAGGAGCTAGTAACTGATCTCCATTGCACTATAAATTGAGGCATTGGGTCAGTGGCCAGGGAGGTTTTAGAAGCTAAACTTTTGAGGGTAAATGCTAGTGAAATCAAGACTTCCTATTTGAGCTTAAGAGGAGAGATCACAAACCTTTTTGGCTTCATTGGGGAGTGAGTGAAGCTTGTCAAAGTAGAGGAGACTTCTTGTTGGACCCTGGGAGGAGCTTGCGTCAAGGCAAAGGTTGTAAGGTTCTTCTCTTTTGGATTAATACAATCAAGCTCATTTTTCTCAACAAGTATCTCATGTTATTTGTTTCATGGACTCCTTGACTTTCATGTTAAATATGTTTTATAATATTGGATATTCAGGTGCTATTTAATCGTTTGCCTTGTTTGTGCTTGCAGGTTTGCGACAAGGGAACTTACCTGGATCAAAGAAGCGAAGGCATCTCCAAACTTGCGTTGGACATGAGGTAGGCCCTTAAAACACACTTGTTTCCCATTACCTATAAAGCACATTTAGGGAAAGATAGTGTCTGGTTGGTTTGTTTGTCATTAGGTCTTCATTAGATTCTAGGAAGGTCTGTCTTGTCCACAAGGTCGACTCATTCCGCGTGACACTATAGCTTTTGCAAGTAGAAAGTGATGTAAAGTAAGAAAATCTACACCACTATAGAAAGGAAAGGACTGACTATGGTGTATGCTTTATAGAAATTTATGCACTATTTCCTGGGATCACACTTTAAAATGTTTACAAATCATTTTGCAATTAAGCATTTGGTTAATAAGCCTATCTTAGGAGGAAAAATTTGTAGATGGTTATTATTATTCCAGGATTATGAATTTTAAATTATTGTTAAACCAAGAAGACTAAATGAAGGACCTGACCATTTGTGAAGATTGGAAATAGGTGAAGAATCAACCAACATAGAAGATAATCTCCCTGATGCACAGTCATTTGCAATCAGAATTGCAAATGACCATTTTGATGATATCATTCAGTTTTTGATCACATGAATGGCTCCATCAGAGTATACTATGCAACAAAAGAAAGAATTAGTAGTTAAGGCAACTAAATTTTCATTAATACTAAGACAATTATATAATATGGGACTAGATGAAAATATGTTACTGAATATGAAAGACAGATGATTCTAGCAGAAGCTCATGGTGGCGCAAATAGTGGACACTATGTAGGAAAAGCTACTACGCAAAATATTTTGAGAGTAGTATTGTGGTAGCCTACACTACATAAAGATGCAAATGAATATTGCAAACATGTGATGTGTGTCAAAGAATAGGAAAAACTTCAAGAAGTGATGACATGCCATTAGTACCATAAGTTACATTATAGGCCTTTGATAAGTGGGCCATTGATTTTGTTGGACCCATCAACCCACTTGGAAAAAGGAATGGTGCGAGGTACATAATTACAACAACTAATTATTTGTCTAGACAAGCCAAAGCATAACCAGTGAGGTACTGCAGCGGAGAGACCACTGCGAATTTTATTTTTGAGTATATATTGTCTAGATTTGGATGTCCAAATATTTTGATGAGTAACCGAGGTTCCCACTTCTTGAATTAAACTATTGGAGCATTGACTGAGGAATTCCAAGTTTATCATTAAAAAGGTACCCTTTATCACCCTCAGGCCAATGGAACAGTAGAAGCATTCAATAAGATTTTTGAGAATGCACTGACTAAGGTGTGGAATGTGAACAAACATGACTGGGACCGTAGAATCCCAACAATATTATGGGCTTATAAGACCACATGTAAAAGGCTGACAGGTCAAACACCCTTCAGGTTAGTTTATGGGCAAGAAGATATGATGCCCATGGAGTACATTGTTCCTAGATTGAGGATTATAACTTTTACAGATATGGCAGACCCTAATATAATGGAGGAAATAATGTCACAGTTGATTGCTCTGGAAGAAGAAGGATTTATAGAAGGATTTCATTAGCTGATACCAAAAGCAAGAGAAAAGGATTGGCATGATAGAAATTTTAAGCATAAGAAGTTCTAGGTAGGAGACCATGTTCTCCTGTATGACAATAAGTTTATGAAATTTCCAAGAAAAATTAAGATGCATTGGTTGGGCCCCTACATTATCAAGCATATTAATAATGGAGGCATAGTTTAATTAGCGAAGTTAAATAGAGAATTGATCCAATAAAGAGTAAATGTAAGAAGGTTGAAGTTTTACATGGACAACCATGTCCCTACAACCTCACTCGAAAGAAGAAAGGAGAAAAGTATTAGTAACACCTACAGTTGAAAGTGGGCAGTGGACTATAAACTACACTACAGAGACCTTTGACCTAGGGAGTTACTTCACTATAGTCTGGATTATGTTGAAGTACATAGGAGTTGCAATGTAAGATGGGTTGTATGCTACAATATGGGACGTGTTGAAGTTCGCTAGAAAAATATGACCGTTAAAAGGGAAAAGTCAAAGTTAAAACACGTGGAAATTTGCATTTATGAGGAAAATTTGATAAGATCTAAGGATATATATGCAATTAATGAACACAATTTGATCACAATCTGGATAAAATATAGGCTAATTATGGGATTATATATTCTGAATATAAAAGCCCGCGTCCCACCCAAATTTGGAACTTTGCTGAATTTAGAGTTTGAGTGTTGATAGTGCAAAGAAGTTGCAGAAACTCTCATTGTCGTATGTCATCTGAGCATTCTTGGGAAGAAATTGTTCGTAATTTTCATGAGAAGGGATTATTTGGAATCATGGAAGCTGGTATGCCCACAACAACATCATCACAAAAACAACAAATATCTCCATGGAAGAAACCAACCAAGGAAGAGAGAATAAAGAAGAAACAAGATAAAAAAACCTGTCGAACCTCAACAAGAAGCTGAGTAAGTCAGAGACAGTGAGGAATAAGCGGTGAACATAGAGAAAATGGAAGCAAACATCACAACATTTCCATTTCCTCTACCACCATATATTCGACTGAGAAAACCAAATGATCAACTCGTAAAAGACTAGAAGGATGAGAAGTTTGGCACCTTCACACCCCTATTTCTAGAGGAAGTACCATTTACTGGGGAGTTACTTGAGAAAATATTGTAGCTAAAGTTCGCAGAATATGATTGCGATGACAAGAAGAAATACCCACAATTCACACCAGATAGATATTTGAAATAGGTAAACTATCTGAAAAGTGGAGTGACGAGGTTATAACCACAACATTGGGAAAATGGATTGGCGCAGTTAGGATTGATGAACATGCTAAATGTGCTACACTTTGGTAGAAGTCTGGGGAGCATGACTTGTGTGTGATAGTTTCTCATGTTGGTGCATGATGGATTCTTATGGATGGGGAATAAGATCCCTGTAGATCCAATGTTGATAGGAGAATCACTAGACTACCATATCAGGGGCGGAACCCTGCAGAAGAATTCATTGGAAAAGATCAGAACCGTGCCAACTCGAGAGCATGAAGAAAAAGTCTGGCTTGACAAAAGGAAAGAGGGGATATGCTATAAATTCAATCAGTGATGAGGCAGTTCACTTCGCATCACACATATTGGCTGAGAAGATCATGAGAAAGTGTTGGGCTAATGAAATTCTTGCAACGGTGGTTTCATTAGTTGCGTAGTATGCCAATGGGTTTCTGTACAACTGGGTCAAATACCTTTGCAAAGAATTTCTAGACAAATGCCGTGAGGTCTAGGAAAAAGGTACAACATTTCATTACTCTTGGATAATTTTGATAATTTCAATGTTGGCATGGAGAGAGCTAGAGGATTCACAGTTCCCTCCGGTAGCTTCATATGTATGTGAAGCAACGCAATATACTTCACTGTGGTATACCACTCAACTATTGCGAGCTATGGAGAATAGGATGTTTTTCGTGTTATACCATATGGATTTTCATATGCTAGTGAGCCAAAATTCTCGCCTCTCACTGAGCCTATACAAGTAGTATAGAATTGTTGCGAAGTTCAAGGTCGATTTTCACAAAATGTATATATAGGTTCGCAAGGATAAAAAGAAGAAATGACATCCCCCACCATACATAGTAAAAAATTATAACCTCTTAGCACTAGTACAACAATGGCCAGCAGAATGGATGATGCCAGAGGCAGAGCCAGAAGATAGTGCGACAAAAGAGAACACCTCGCAACATGGTTAAGCAAGTGGAAAGGACAAAGATAAGGATGATCAGGAATCAGAAGAAGAGGAGCAACATGAGGAGGGTCACCAGGATCCTCCTCAAGGAGATGAGCAGAATAAGATGGATGAAAGGACATAAATAGAATAAGCTGTCGCATAAAAGAGGAAGGCACAGGGTGAAGCTGCCATAAAGATCTAGAATAAGCAGAAGGCAGATAAGATGAAGGATATCATGCCAATGATCCTTACTGATGGGAACATACAACAAATTGGGGATAGAATTCAAGAGGTGACAACAAAGTCGTTAAGTAAGTGGGAAATCACTATGATGCACTTCTCACAGGTGTACATGAGAGGATCACAGAACTTAAAATTCCGGCACAGACAATTAGACAACCCGTGCAGGTAATGGAGAGAATTGGAGAAGAAAGGAAAGTAGAGCCTACACTAGTAGCGAGGTTAGCACCAATACTAGCTAGAGCACTACAATTTTACTCTGCTGAAGTAAAACAACAAGCAAAAGGGTGGAAGCATGTTAATAGGAAAATCACGACGGTACCATTGAAAAGACTACACAAGATGCACATGGAGATAATAGAAGAGCAGGATTCACTTCAGCAGAAGCTCGACCAAATGATCTAGGAGAGGGATCAAGTAGTTCTGCAGAAAAAAAAGATCAAGGAGGTGATTGAAGTGACATGCAGAGAGATTCTGGACCTCGATGTCTGAGAAGAGGAGCCAATAGAACACAAGGTTGCGAAGCTCAGCCTTGAAGTGAAAGGATACAAGAAGAGGATTGCAGATGTGCAGTTTAAATATGAAATACAGATCAGTGAGATGAAAATGAAGTTGCAGCCAACTACGCTGCAAGAAGTAAGAGAGTAGAGGGAGACTGACTTCAAGACCACAATCATTAGGGGAATTTTGAGGTCTAAAATGGGCCTCCTAAGAAAAATGCACAATGAAAATAAACTTTATAAGAGCCAGTAGGATTCAAGATGATGATGTCAACCATGGGGGATAATTCACAATTTTTGGAGTAAAAAAGTAAAAATATTAAAAAATAATAAAACTACTTTTTCAACTTTTATTTTTAACTTATCTCCCTAAGGTTTTACTCAAATTTTGAGCATGAGTAATCGTTGGATGTAAAATTTAATTCCTCATCCAAGGAGTTCCCATGTTTCATATTTTAGAAGGGTCCATAAGAACTATTAAACATGGGTACTCCTTGGATGAGGAATCAAATTCTGCATCCAACGAGTGTTTCTGCTCGAAATTTGAGTAAACACATAGGGAGACAAGATGAAAATATGAGTTGAAAAAATAGTTTTTTCTTTTTTTCCCTCAAAAATTTGATGATGTAATGTAATCTTATTTTGTTATTTCCACTATTATTTTATAATTTTCCTAGGAATCCCATTTTAGACCTCAAAACTTCCCGAATGGGCCAGCATCTCCCCAACAGTGGCAGACTGTGGAAAACTGTTAGACGAGAGTTTACAGATTTGAATTTTGCTACAGGAAGATCCAAATGTACAAAAATTACATGAAGAGATTCAACAGAAGAAGCAATAGTGGGAAGAGATTAGGCATCTGTGAAGACCTTACCAATCTCATAGAAGCTCGCCAAAATCAATGAGGGAGAGGCCCTCCAAAATAAGATTGAGGAACTGAAGAAAGAAGAATAGGTTTTAACAGAGAGGACTGAACCACGACATGATGGATCTCTCCAACTATCGCATACGGTAGATGAGAAGCTTCAAGAGCTTCAACAGAGGGAAATAGTGATGGTATAGAAGGCTACAAAACATGTGACGGAGGCACTGCTGGAAAAGGTGTGTAGCAAAGAAAAGCAATTCACAGAGACTTTGCAACAGTTTAACAATATTTACAATAGTATCACATAATAGATTAGAGGAAAAGCAGCTAAGTGACTCGGGACGAGTCACATGTGAGTGTTGGGGGCCTGTTGGGCACAATCCAACTTGGTCTAAATTTTGGTAAAGACTATGCATTTGAGGAGTGGACTGTGTAGTGGAGAGTGTAGCGGAGCGCGAAGTGGACCATGTAGTAGAGTAGTTTTGAATATACCGTGCGGTATAAGGGCTTTGGGATAGGGTGAAGCCCCTTCTTTTTGTAATAATGTAAAATATCAATGGGTTTTGGGACCATAGCTACTTGAATTAAGGAGTCCATGGTATTTTGACTATGGTATTGTAACAATGTAACCCTTGATGTAATAGTATATATAGGGTAAAATAATAAGAAAATAATCATTGATTTGATCCAGATCTGTGTTATGGTTGAACTTTTGTGATCTGTTGTTTGGGAAAGAAGGAAAGGCTCTGCAGCTGAGTGTGAATAGTCATGAGTCTACAAATGAGTGCACAGACGACGCATAGCTTAGTGCACAGGTCAAGAACTATTTGTTGTACAAGATTTCTAAATATAAGCAACAATTCTTGTGGACGTAGCCCCACAATGGTGTGAACCAAGGTAAAATTGGTAGCACTTTATTTCAATACAGTGATGATTTATGGATTTATATGGTATGCTTAAGTGATTAAATGAATGTGGTGAAGTGATTTATGAATATAAAACACCACATCACATCATCCTTCAAGGTTGCAGAAACCTAGTTCTGCATCCTTCCATAGTGACTTTGGGTGAGACTGTGATATGCTTGGAGGTTGTTGCCGAAAGGGCTAGTGATTGAGGGTTTTGTTGGTGCGCGATATAGATCGAACCTTGGTCAACCCAAATCATAACCAACAAGTATTAAATTGATCTTGGTTGTTGTAACTCGATATGAAATTGCATGTGCAATGAAATGCAATTAATCACAACCCATTAATTCACACTTGTTTCTAAAGAAAACATAACCATTGACCAAATTATTGATAAACTAAATGTAACAATACCTAGTACCTCCTTATTATATTATGGCTATGGAAGGTGTTACTAGTGTCCCGAATCCAATTTTTTATTTTTGACTTGAAAATGGGATCATGGAAAGGAATTCCATTTCCTAACAATTTTGAAAGTAGATAATAATGTTGTCATCAATTCTAGCTTGGTGAGAGCTTTTTGATGATGTAATTATTTCATCGATCTAGACCTTGGATCGAAATTTATTCTTAAAAGTGATATTTCTCTATTAGTATTAAATTCTTCTTTATTTTTAAGAGGCATGTGGTTGATCTCACAATATTGAATTTGTGTGAAAAATTTAGTTGTGTTACCCCTTGCACTCTTGTCTAGCATTAAATAATTAAAGAAATTCCTTTTATAGAGAAATGTTCATTTATTCTAATACACTCAGGCATTACTTTTATTAATAATTTGATTCTTACATAACTTCCTTTCCATCCTATTATATAATGTATACCTCCACCCATTCACCTCACTTACCCAACCTATTCTTCTATGTAAAATCCTCTCAAGATAGAATTGTTTACATCTAATCTTCTGAAGGTTGAAATGAAGGTTGGTTGAAGTGGAAAAAAAAAGCTATTGTGGTCACCATAATATGAAAAGTGTATAGGTATGCTTAATAAAGTCATGCATTGGTGTACATATAATATGTAGCACGGATGGTTCATCCATACATATATCATGTGCATCATTGTCTCGTAACTTGAAACCTTAAAATATTTGTACACAGTGTATGTAAAGTTTAACAAGAGGGATAACTACATAACAATGTAGTCCCTACCTCTTTTTGTAGTTATCTCTATGCTAGCATGATTAAGGTAATGCGGAGCGTGCATTGGGAATCCACAAAACATATTACATACATAGGGAATTTTGGTCTCCTTGTTAAATCTTTGCTTAACTCCAATCAGTGTGATAGTAAATTATCTGTTACTTGCCATAATGCAAAGGCCACATTCGGATTCTGTGAAACATATTTTACATATGTAGGAATTTTCTGCATCCCACTTAAAGCCTTCCTTTGCTCCAAATTTTCAATGTAAAAATGGTTTGTGTCATTTTTCGGTCAATGTAATCAATCCCTATCAATGTGACAATAAATTCTCTATTACTTGTCATAGGAATTTTTTGTCTCTCACCTCTCGTTAGACTCATTCTCCCTTCATTGCAATACATGAATACTTATATTACATGAAATAATAATATTTGTTTTGTTTTTTGTGTTAAAAATCGTACGTATTCAGAGATACGATTGACCCATAAAAAATGGAGGGGGAGAAGGAGGATTCATATTTTGTCCTTACTCAAAATATAGGTTTTCATAAAACAACATTGCATGTTGATTTGTACTATTGGAAACTATGAAGAATCATAAAGGAACTCTGTGTGACAACCCCTGATCAAATTTCCTTATTATAAACATTGTAATTATTTTTATTAAAAATGGACGAGAAATTACAACATGGATTCCAGAGCTCGGGGAAGGTAGTTTACTTGGGAATAGAAGGGAGCTTGATTTGTTTAATAACAACCATGGAAGGCTAAAAGGTGTGCAATTAAATAGACTGGTGCCATTTAATTCAGCTAAAGAAGAAGGATAAAGACAACGCTCTCTTTGGAAAAATACACAAGTAAGAAACAACAAATTTAATAGAAGGATGGTATCACGACGCAAGAGGATGGTAATGCGTGAGGGAATGTAAGGGAGATGATCATCCATTGTAACAAATGAAAAATGAGGAGATATTGTGGGGAGACAATAGGCCATGTGGCAGTGCAACATTGGTCAGGAAATTGTGGACAAACAAAAATCTCTTGCATAAACAAGTGTGGGAAGGAGTGCACGTGCACACCCACACACAACCAAGAAGATGGTTTCGACAGTGTAGTGGTAGGGCATAAAGCAACTTCTCAACAGGAGAAGAACTAAAAAAAGAATTCATGAATTCATTCTTCCATTCATGAAGATCAGGGTTCGACAGGGGGAAGAGAGTGAAATCCTCACGAATAGGAAGGAAAAAGGGAAATGAAAAAATGGACATAGGTATTTATTTCGATGATAGACCAATTGAAGAAACCTATGAGGACTTGCTATCTAAGGATATAAAGTAGTGTCTTTCCAAGGACTGATGAAGCCACTAAGAGTATTTTTTTCTTAGGACTAAAGAAACCACCGAGAACTCTGTGGATTAAAGAAACTACTGGTCAGGAGGTAGACACACTCAAATACTTGGGGGTTGATGAAACACTAAGTGTGGCCATGGGTTGGGAAATTGGTGCTTACAATCGTTGATGAAATACCTAAAAAGATGATATTTGTACTTTCCTGGTAGCTTATCTAGATAATAAACCTTCCCATATTGATCTCAACTCCTACTGTGTTTTATCGAAGCACTGATGAACCCACCATGAGTATCTTGCCTTAGGAGTAATGAAACCACTATGAAGCTTGTGGATTGAAGTATGTGTTGGTCTATCAGTATCTTCTCAGCTAAATAACCTTACCATATTTTCATAAAAATATCCTCATGTGACTAAAGAGTGGCTTATCTTAGGGCCGATGAAACCACCATGAAGCTTGTAGATTGAAGAACTTATTAAATTTTTAGTAGTTTGTCCAGTTGAAGAACCTTCCCATATTTCCATAAAAACACTCCTCCTGTGAATAAGAGTGGCTGGTATTAGGACTAAAGAAACCATTGGGAAGCTTGTGGACTGAATAACCTACTGACTTTTTAATAGTTTGTCTAGTTGATGAAATTTCCCATGTTATAATGAAACTACTCTCTTGGTTTAGAGATGTGATTCTATGTGCTTACAAAGGACCCCTCTGTTGAAGCTAACTGAGTTAAGGCCTTGTTATATGAAAATGGAGAAATGTTGAAAAAAATTGAGGGAAATGGATCGCAGTGTATTTTAATACTTGATTAGCTGGTGGGTGGAGGTGGTGTAGCCTTTAGGAACCAACTGGAGACATTAATTTTACATTGTCAAGCATGCCTCCTCAATCTCTGGAATCTAGCTTAAGGGTGATTGGTTGCAAGAAATACTACAGCGTATACCAATCTAAGGTTCGGTGGAGATTTAGAGTCCCAATCTTATTTACCATATCTCTTGATAAGATAGGTATTCTCTTATGTCTTTGTGCACATGATTATTATGTCTCTATTTATTGAGCTGATGCAATGTCATGATAATGTTAAGGAGTATTGATTCCCACATGAATACGAAATATCAATATCCTATATAAATATTTAAGGAATGGTTCATTTCCCATGGATATTTTTGAGCTTGAAATTAACCTAAGTTTCTTGAGCATGAAGAGATGAATACCCTTTGTTAACGATTAATTAGTTGCATTGAAATGTTAGAATATTTGGCCACTATGTTCATAAACTACTCATGTTAACAACAAGGAATGTGATTTCTTGTATAAAAGTGCTCCTTGAATATTTTCTTATATCCATTATGAGCTTGCAATTTGGTCTAAATGGCCTATGTATGGAGAGATAGACAATCATTATTAATTAATTGGATTCTTGTATGAAAATTACGTGGCTAGTAAGCCTTGGTTTAAAAATTGTAAGCTTAGAAGGGATAAATTTATTCATATAAATATATCAGGCTAGGTCAGGCTGGTATTTACTCATAAGCTCAAGAGGGATAGCTTCACTTATATACACATATATTCCAATTATATGTTACAGGTCAAGTTGGTTCAAGACAATGTAAGAACATGAAGGATAATGTTGGTCTATGTGTGTGTGTGTGTGTACACACACACACACACATAAACCAAACCTATATGTATACACACAAAAATACATATATAAGTCATGTATGTTAAATCGGAAATAGAAGTCACTCGCAAGACATACAGTGAAGATCCAATAGCATACCCCCCTTATCATATTAACAAGGGGTGGGGGCAGGTACACATTTCAGTCGTGGGCATTGGATAATTGAATTGCATTAGAGTCATTGATGGGGAAGTAGCAAAACCTTGAATAGGAGCAATAATAGCACCACCCCGCCCCCCCCCCCCCCCCCCTTTCCATGTCAGTGAAGGGAGGGGGGTTTGCATTTAAATCCTGGTCATTGAATCATAGGGGCCTTCATGGTCGTTGGATGGAACCCAAAGGCTAAGTACCCCGAAGGTTTTGTATGTGCACTCATAGTTTTTGGTTAGGAATAAAATATTGGGACACATGTCATGATCAGGTTAGTAGAGGATTAAATGAGTTGGAGCTATCAGATGGAGGCTTAGAGGCCGTTAAAGACAATTTTTTTGAAGTTTCAATAACACGAGAAAACTTGGATTTGCAAGGAGTTAGACTTGTGGCAAGACCCATGGCCACTGTGGTAGATGGCATAGTGAGGAGGATGACATGGCCCCATGATGGCGTGAAACATGGAACCCAAAACTAGTTGTTTGGTAGGTCCAAATTATTGATATTGGTAGCTTGGGAGGTACTAAAAAGCGTAGGGTCTAGGGTTGTGGAGTAATTGGCACCACAAAAGGGCTTTGTGGGCTAAGTACCCAAGGTTGGGGTTTTGCACCCAAGCTTGTGGGTGTGAAACCAAGGAAACTTTTGATGAATTGGTACTTGGAGATGATAGACCACCTTTAGAGGAGCAAGGGGTTTCTTAGTACACCAAGAAAGCCCTTATTGTTTGGGAGAAATGGATTTTTATGTGATTTTGTAAAGAAGTTTCATGTAGGCTTGAAATGGAACAAGCCACCCTAGAGAGACATAAAAATAGAAGAGGATATCCTCATTTCACACATCCACGTGAAATGAATCATAGGAAAACATCATCTAAATTAGGTTGTAGATCAAGGAGCTCATCGAAGGAGGAAAATAGATCTGTTTTGGGGTGATTTATGTGACAACTAAAGAGCTGAGTTTCATATGAGTGTATACCATGACAAGAAGGGATATTTTGGGAAGTATTCTGTGCGAGATTTTTGTGGCGTAACCTATCTGAAATCATGCCACAATTTTTTGCATTATGGGAAAGAGGGCTAACCCCTATCACTTCAAATTTGAAGGGGTCGAAAGGCCTAACAATCGGCTAGAAGAAACCCTAGAAGCCAATGTATGGAAGGAGTTTGTAGGCAAAGGAGGACCACAACTTGAGGAGTATTTTTTGGAGAAAAACGGGAGGGATAACATGGATTATTAGAAGCCCTAACAAGGCCAAGAACCTACAACAATGTGCACAGGCCAAAAATGTATGAAAATCTATGTTGTATGGTGTTTTCAAGTTAATTTTCTTGCTAGTGGATGAGGTCCCATTTTGGACAATTTTTTAGGACATTTGTGGATTGTTTGGATGGAAGTAAGAAGTTTTCCTTGTGTGCCTTAAGTGCATACCTATGAAGGACTATTAGGTCTGCTAGGAGAGGTGGAAATTTTGGGTCAAGGGTTTGTTCTTTGAAGGGATAAAGGGAAGCCAAGGGAGAAGTTGTATCAACCCTAAGTTGATTGTTGGAGAAGGAATTTTGACAGTGATAGAGGGAATCCTCCATGCCCTAAGTTTGTATTCATTAGAGAAACACACTAAGGAATGAGTGGGAAGAATTACCAAATTGTTGTGTCGTTGAAGGACTAAGGAGTAGCTAGTGGGAAAATGAGAAGACCCTATGTGTTGGATTCATTGATGGATTAATGGTCAAATAGAGGGCATATTGGAGCTATGTTTAATGAACTAAAGGAGTAGGATTCATTGATAGAGGAAAATTGGTGTTGCTATAGGTTTGGAGAAGAAGGTTCAATAGGTGTGTTTAGGGTACATGGATCAAAGGAGTTGAGGCTGACTATATTAACAAGTAGGTCAAGTGGTATCTTGTTTAGGGTATACTAATTGTCATAGTTGTTGACACCAAAGCTTAGTTTGTATTCTTGTATCAGTGATTGTATGAGGGCCATGATCCCTAGTATGGGAGCCCTAGACAATCGTATTATATATTGATAATATAACAAAGCTGGGTGGTTGAAAAATTGTTAAAAGTTATCTATTTATGCACTGATTGATTTACTGTTGTATTTATTATGTTGTGAAAAGTATTTTTTGTGGCATTTGAGTTGGTTGTGTCAAATATTGTAATATCCTAACCTAGATTCTCTAGTGTCATGGAAATTCAACATGGTATCAGAGCTACTTTAAAGGGCTAATGAATCAGAGTGTTAACAATAGAGTAAATATCAAGAGGGAGTTGGTTACATTTTTGTTGAAGGACTCACAACAATGTTGAAGTTTATAGTTGGTCTACGATACGAGGACACGTTGGAAGGGTTGTCCAACTATAATCTATGGAAGGAAAGGATCAAGTTGGTTCTGATGGTGAATAAGATCTGGGACTTTGACAGGAAAGAGATGAAGAAATCGACTGACCCTAAGGATTTGGAAGCATATGAAGAAATGGATATGGAGGCCAAGTTAATAATCCTAGATGGTATCAAGGATTATTTGATACCTCATCTATCAAGGAAGAAAATTACCCATGAGATGTGGAAATTTATTTAGGACTTTCTCCAAAATAAGAACGAGAACTGACTGTTGGTTTTGAATGATAAGCTGAATGCCATTCGGATGATGGATGAGTGGAATTATATCTGATGAGATTGTCTCAGGTTCAAGATGAACTTTCTACCATCGGTGAGATTGTTAGATATTCTAATATGGTGAGGACTGCTTTTAAATGGTTTGCTGATGTATGGAAGCCATCCTTCAAAGGAATCATTGCCACAGAGAAGCTTCCAAGATGGAATAGCTTGTGGGATGACTTCATTCAGGAAGAATTGCGAGATGAGGATTTTCATCCAAAAAATAAAGCTTATGATGATGACATGGTTCTTGTAGTGAGGATGAAGGGCAAGAAAAAGAAGGATTTGAGTAATTTAAAGTGTTTCAACTATGGTGAGCATAGTCATTATTCAACGAAGTGTCCAAAGAAGAAGTAGGGAGATGATGAGAAGAAGAAGGGGAAGAAGGCTGCAGGTGTCTCCACTTCCACTAAGATAGATAACCTCTTGAAGGGATTGGAGAGTGAGGATTTTGATTTGATCTCTCATTTCTCTAAGGGTTCCATCGAAAAGACTACATGGTATGTGGACATTAGTGCATCAAATCATATGATAGGTTCATATGATGTATTTGAGACTCTATTTGAGTAGAACTCGAAGTTTCACATGATGGTGGTTGACAAGAATCAGAAGGATATCAGAGGATTTGGTGTCGTGCCATTCAGAAGAGCCAGGTTAGATGATGCATGTTCATGATGTATTGTTTGTACCAAAACTTAGATATAACATGTTGTTTGTCTCAACGATTGAACATAAGGGTTTTGTGTTGAAATATGGCAACAAGAATATTCCAATTTAATTTTTCCTTGAATTAAATTGTGAATTAAATCGAATTTAGTCTTAACAACTACTTGGAATTAATTAATTAATTTATTCTAAATTAATTAGTTGGAGAAATTCAAGTTCAAAGTCTTTCTGAATTCATGCAAGAGTTATCCCTTAAATTACAGAGACAAGATTGAGTTATATTTGATTTGTACTTAGTTAACTTAGTTTACCGAGTTAAGTCCATTTGAATTAGTTCCAAGCTATTTGAGGAACTAATAGAGAGTTAACAGTCAGTTGATGCATGCATGCACTCAACTAGTGCTACTCCAGTTAACTGAAGATTCCCTCATCAGAAACTCATGCATGTCTATTCTGAGAAAGACCCAATGGAGATTAATGTCAAGGACATTGTACTATTAGTTTTGTGTGTTTTCTCATGGAGAAAACTCATGCATGCAGTCAAGGATTTATCCTTGAAGATTGTGCAGTTTTGGAGGTAGGATCATCCACTTGGTAGATTGGTTTTCCACTTGGTAAAGGGAAATCATCCACAAGGAACAACACAAGAAAATAGGAGCTTGGAGGGTAGAAGGGAAGGCTGGAGAGAAGCCAATATTTCTTGTGAGCATCTGTGAGGATTGTACTGAGATCTGGCTAGCTGTGAGAGCTAAAGATTTGTATAATTCCTATGTATTTCCACCATGTATGATAATACAATAGTGTGGGGTTTTTAGCTGAGGCTTTCCCCAAAGTATTTTCATGTGTATTGTGCGATTGATTCTTCTTTTTTTGGCTATATTATTTAGCTCGATCTCTAAGCTTACACAAATTGATAGTAGAAGTAGGTCATAGTATTATGCTTTGATATATATTGCATTATCGGGTTAACCTACATCAGATTTTCTACATGGTATTAGAGCTAGATTTGTAGAAATTTCTACATGGTATTAGAGATGTGAACAATATATTGAGAAGAGAATTCGAAGTTTGAATTTCGGGGTTGTAGGTACAAATAGAATTCATGTCATACTTCAAGGTTGGCCAATGGCGTTCTATGGCTTGAGACTTGAGTATGCCTTGGAAGGTAGCTCAAATTACATAGCATGGAAAGATAGAATGGAGGCTGTATTAGAAGATAATGGCATGAAGGAATTCATTGATTAAGAAATCCCAAAGCCAACTTCAACTAATGCACAAGAGTTTGTTGAGTGGAAGAAGTGTGTGGTGAAGGCAAGATGGATCATCCTTGAGGGAGTTCGAGACCATATTGTCTTGAGTCTCCATGGGAAGGATACTCCATTTTCAATGTGGAAGACATTGAAGGACCTCTAAAAGAACAATAGCGACCAGAGGAAATTGACGCTCAAGGATAAGCTTCGAAGAATCAAGATGGAGAAGGGCGATACTATTTCCACATATCTGAACAAGCTCACCACTTGCAGAGATGAGCTTGGCAGTGTGGGAATAACTACTGCTGATGATGATATGGTGAGCCTCGCTCTCCTTGGCCTTCTAAAGAGTTGGAATAACTACCAGGACTCTGTGAATGGAAGGGAGAAACTGCCAGATTGGGAACGACTGTGGTCATATCTTATGCAGGAGGAGATCAGGAGGAGCACACGAGATGGTTCTTCATCCAAGGATGTTGATGACGAAAATGTGGCCTTAGCAAGTAAGGCAAGGAAAGGGAAGGGGAGGGCTTCCCATTTCAAATCGAATTCTTCTCATGGAGGGAAGAAGGGTGACATGTCTAAAGTAATATGCTTTAATTGTCACAAGATGGGACATTATGCGACTAATTTCCCATCGAAGAAGTCCAAGAAGGGATCCTCGGAAGGATTGAGAGGTGAGGAATTAGCCTCTCAGTTCGAAATGGACTTTACCCTCATTGCATGCATTGTGTCATTGCTGATGTCTGGTATCTTGAGAGTGGAGCCTCATTCCACATGATCGGTGATAAAAAATTATTCAGTGCCTTGGAGGAGAAAGACCTCAAGATGCACATAGAGATGGTGATGACATAAGGTATAATGTTTTAGGAGTGGGCACAGTTGCTTTTCAGAGGGAGAATGGAGCTCCTCTCACCTTGAGAGATGGGGTGTATGTGCTTGGACTAAAGAAGAACTTGGTATCAGTCACGATGTTGGAGGACAAAGGCTACGATGTTGTCTTCAATAAAGGAAAGGCATTCCTAAGACACATAAAGACGGGTCAGACCAAGAGGATAGGGATTCGGGTGAAGAATCTCTATAAAATAGAGGTAGATGATTGTGCAGCATTGAGTACGAAAGCATAATTGGTGCAAAGCCAAGACATTGGCGGGTTGTGGCACAGGCGGTTGGGCCATTTGCATCATGGGGCTTTGAAGATAATGCAACATATATCTATAGGACTTCCCAAAGGTATTATGTGATTTTCATTGATGACTATTCTCATAAATGCTGGATTTATTTCATGCAGAAGAAGGACCAAACCTTCACAAAGTTTTGTGAGTTCAAAGATTTGGTCGAGAAAGAGTCAAGGAAGAAGATCAAGGCCTTAAGAAGCGACAACGGTGGAGAATATGTCTCTCAAGAGTTTAAGGACTTCTGTGCAGTGGAAGGAATTAAACGAGAGTTAACGGCACCTCATAACACACAATAGAATGGGGTTCTTCCTATAGTGGTAGCATAAGCAATGATGCATGACCAAGGCCTACCACTTCACTTGTGGGTTGAAGCATGCAACACAACGGTCTATTTGTAGAATAGAATCCCGCATCACTTACTTCAGATGAAGACATCAAAGGGAGCTTTCTCCGATAAGAGACCAAATGTGGGTCACTTCAGGATCTTTGGCTCATCGGTATATTGCCATGTGACAAAGGATGCACGGAAGAAGCTTGAGCCGACAACAGAGTTGGGGATATTTGTGGGGTACACTGATACACCTCACAACTATCAGGTGTACTTGCCTACCAGTCGAAGGATAGTGGCTCGCAGAGATCTCAAGTTTGATGAGCAGAAGGCCATGTGAGTTTCCCTTGAGAGGGAGCTCCAACTACAGGCTGTGGAGGAACTGTTGGTTCCTAAAGTGGAGGAGCCTCAAAGTGATGCGGAGCAGCCACATGTAGAGGTTCCAATAGTGGAGACATCCACTCAACTAGAGTCTTCTAGAGATGGATGGAAGCACACAAAATAAGCTAACAGATTGTTGGAGGATGGGAGAGAGAATGCAGGAGCACCATCTTCTTAGTGCAAACATAGGAGGTCAGCTGAGAGGTACACTAGATACATGGACCTTGCTGGGGAATATGTTGAGACCGAGCCATCTTCCTTTGAGGAAGTAGTGCAACAACCGACTTGGGTTAATGTTATGGTGGAGTATGACTCCATAGTTCATAACAGTATTTGGGACATGGTTACGAGACCAGAGAACGAGTCAGTTGTGAGTTCCCATTGGCTTTACAAGGTAAAGAAAGCTGTTGATGGTAGTGTGGAGAAGCATAAGGCAATATTTGTTGTCTGTGGCTTTTCACAGGTCGAGAGGATCATGTTGTTGCAGTATATTTTGATAGAGGAGCAAGATGCTGACATTTTGACAAAGGCATTGTCAAAGTGTAAATTTGAGTTCCATAGAGACAGGATCAGGGTGGTAGATAATCCCTTTCTTGTTGAGAGGGAGTGTTGGAATATGGCAACAAGAATGTTCCAATTTAATTTGTCCTTGAATTAAATTGTGAATTAAAATCAAATTTAGTCTTAACAGCTACTTGGAAATAATTAAATAATTAATTTTAAATTAATTAGTTGGAGAAATTCATGTTAGAAGTCTTTCTGAAGTCATGCAAGAGTTATCCCTTAAATTAAGGAGATAATATTGAGTTATATTTGAGTAGTTAACTCATCTTACTGAGTTAAGTCTAGTTGAATTAGTTCCAAACTGTTTGAGGAACTAATAGAGAGTTAACAGTCAATTGATGCATGCATGCACTGAACTAGTGATACTCCAGTTAACTGAAGATTCCCTCATCAGAAACTCATGCATGTATATTTTAAGAAAGACCCAGTTGAGATTAATGTCAACGACAATGTACTATCAGTTGCATGTGTTTTCTCATGGAGAAAACTCATGCATGCAGTCAAGGATTTATCCTTGAAGATTGCGCAGTTTTGGAGGCAGGATCATCCACTTGGTAGATTGGTTTTCCACTTGGTAAAGGAAAATCATCCACAAGGAACATCGCAAGGAAATAGGAGCTTGAAGGGAAGAGAGGAAGGCTGGAGAGAAGCCAAGATTGCCTGTGAGAATCTATGAGGATTTTACTAAGAGCTGGCGAGTTGTAAGAGATAAGGCTTTGTATAATTCCTATGTATTTACACCATGTATGATAATACAATAGTGTGGGGTTTTTAGTTGAGGCTTTCCCCATAGTATTTTTGTGTGTATTGTGTTGGAAATAATATTGAGAGGGGGGGTGAATCAGTATTATCAAGTCAAATATTCCTTTTCAAAACAAATGATATACGCTACTTCAGTTAGTTAAACACGCGTATATACACATCTATGCAGAAGGAAATCCGCGTATACAAGGCAAGCTTTTAATTTACTTTATCTTTCTGATGATGATTGTTAATCTATGTTGCAGAAACAAATAACCAGTAACCAGAGACATTAAAACAGAACAAAAGGACAATCACGCACAAGAACACAAGATATAAGGTGGAAACCTAATGTGGGTGAAAACCACCTGCTGCAATTCGTCTCTATCTTCTTTTAAATTAGAAACTTCTTTTACAATGTACTGGTGCAGTCCTTTACCAGTACGCAGGCTGCAACCTGCAGAGAGCTACAACCCTCTCTCGTTCTCCAGCTTCTCCTGGAAGGGAGCTATAATCCCCTTTAGCTCTTGCACTAGCCAAGATACTAGTATGTAGGTGCTGGCCTATAGAAGGCTACAACCTTCTCTTTCTTCCAGGGACCACGTTTCATAAATTTTCAGACTGGATCCATAAACATCAATCAATCATCAAGAATCAACCAATCTCCTTTCCACCAATTAGATCTGAATCAAGTAGATACTTCTCTGGCAACTGTACCCAAAACATAGTACCAGAAACCACGCACCAAACACTGAACCCAGAACACAGCAGCAATAAACAGAAGCAACTAGATGACAACTTAAAGCATATATGCTATTTCAATAACCTGCAACATGCGTGCGTACGCTTCTGTGTTTGGAACAACCTGCGTATACACTGTTTTAATTCACTGAACAAGCGTGTATACGCGGCTTCAAGCAAGCGCCACATATAACAGACCAAAATCATATAAAGATACTATCATTCAAGCTTAAAGATTATGACCCATCAATAGAACTTATCCTTCTTCTTTGCGCTAAGGTTCCTCTTTTATTCAGATCCAGATCTGCACCATAACCGAATTACCAACATTCAGATCTACCACTTTTTCAGATATTCATTGACAATTCAGATGATCCTTTGCCACATGATCTCCTTTCTCTTTTATAGTCTTAGGCCTTCCAAAATACCATGGTCCAAAACCATAACATTTCAATACCATGAACCCAGAACTAGGGATCAACACATCTGACGAGACGCCATGGTCAAAAACAACAGGTTCAAATCCCAAGAACTAACCACCATGGACCAAAAGTAAGTTCCCCAACATATATGCGCTTTTGTAACGTATAACCCATGTGTGTACGCGTCTTCGTCTAGATGAACCTGCGTATATGACTTTTTCTTCTTTCTGGGTGCCTGAACTGAGATTTGTCACCAAGTTGAGTTGTCATCAAGGACAACACCAAAGCCATAGCATCAAACCCATGCCATAATGCCAACAATTGTGCGATTGATTCTTCTTCTTCTGGCTATATTGTTCAGATCGATCTTTAAGCTTTCGCAAATTGATAGTAGAAGTAGGTCATAGTATTATGCTTTGATATATATTGCATTATCGGGTTAACCTACCATCAATTTTTCTACAGTTTGAGGTGATTTTTGATAATAAGAAGGTGAGACTCAGGCCCAAGGGCTCTAACTCCACAGGTGTTTTCACTGGAGCTAGAGAGCATGGTCTACACATGATGATGAGAAATCTTATAGATCACAAGAAATAGAAGTAGGAGAAGGTCTAGGTTCTAGAGGCTCAAAGGGAGCCAAGTTCTAGAGGGAGTTTGCAGGTTTATAGGGAGAATGTGTAGCCCAAGAAGACCACATGGTCACTGGGGAAAAAGGGTGATTCTACACATGGCAAGAAGGAATTGTTGGATGTTCTAAAAGCATATCATGGGAAGAAGAAGTATGAGGCTTCTCATCATAGTGATATTACCGAGAAGGGCATAGTTCATGCTATAGGGTATGCTAGAGTGGTGAGTGCCAGGAGTTGGGGTAGTATTGTAACGACCCCCTCCCACATTTCACTGGTCTGCAAGGGTAAATATGATACAAAGAGTTACTATTACATGACTCGACCTCCAAGCTTCAGTTATGGAAGTGGGGCCAACAAACGAGACTTATTGACTAGAAATTGACATCCTACAGAGCTTACAAGACACTTAGAGGTCAAAGAACCACCCTAGGTGACCAAACACTGAGTTGGTTATATTTTTAGTGACATGGGCCCACAACCACATGCACAAGCCTACAGGGGTGTGGTTATAACCCTCCAATCACATGCACAAGCCTGCCTAAGTGCTGTTGTAAACCAAAATCCACAATTCAGAGGGTGTAGTCTCAAGATCTGAGCCACAATTCTAGGCCAACCTCCAGACCACTACCCAAAACTTCCTGAGACTTTCTAGAATGATAAGTAACTTAATGAAAATTCTAATCATAGAAAACTTGAACAAGGACTTGACCTAACCAAGACTAACCATGGAAATCATTTCATCAAACACATGGTAAAAATGTAAAATGTAGTTCATGAATGCATATTTGATCATAGGAGCCATAAACATATCTAAGAATAACCGAAAAGGTATAATTCCCTCTCATAATAGATAATAACACTTGTTAGCCCATACATATTAACCATCAAATACTTATCAAATCTTGAATAAAGAGCCATAACTAGAACACATTATAGAACCATTCTTATAACAACCATATAACCAAATTATTAAACATGACATAACAACCATTAAATCACCATAATAACAAGTACAAATTCTCATAGATTACTATAGAAAAATAACTCTTATTAACTTATGCAAAATCTAACCAAGTCAGGGAATTCCATGTACCACCCGACCATATATTGGGCTGAACCAACTCTTTCTTTCAGCCAATCACCCCCATGCCATATTCCAAGCATGAATGTGGGATCTAAAGACATAAAAAACCAAGGCTTCCTAGAGATTAAACCACCTCCACCCATAGGCTATCACGATCCTGCCAAAATCAGTCAAGAGATCACAAAGCCCAAAACAAGCTTGGATGCCTGAAAGTTTATTCATCGATAAATTGAGGAATTTTCCTGTCTCCACCCACCTATCGAGGATTTCATAAAGATTAAACCACCTCCACCCCTAACTCTTAGGAATTTTCCTGAGACCACCTCACCTAGTTCCAAAACCTTCCGATAATCCAAAGCTCAACAAAGAAAAGAATCTCATCACACCATGACTATCTAAAAATGGCAAGGCAAGGTTGAAACCACTATCAAACCCAACAAACCCATGCCAATGACATAAAAAGAACCAAATACAAAAATACATGTAACATTCATTCACACCTTAGTTAGGAAATCACACATACAACCTGTTACCTGCAAATCATCCTACTAAAGCTACTTGATCCAACCTTTGTTGGTTTTCCTTTTATTTCCTTGTATTTCCTTTTCTTTTTTTGTCCTTCCTTTGCTTTCTTTCTTTCTTTATCCTCTTGTTGATCTTCTCTCTCTGAAACTAACTCTAAAGCCAATCTGACAAAAGGCTGTGAACTATTCCTCAGAAGCCTTTTTATTATGAAGGGCTATATTTTATTCATTTTCCTCTATTTTCCCTTCCATTTCCCTATCATGAAAACCTGTGACCCTTCATCTCCATTTTCTCATATTTTCCTTTATTTTTCATAAATAAATGCCAATTAATGTCTCTTTTCCTTTTCCAATTTCCTTAGCCATAATAAACCGAAAGTGACACCCATTAGGATCTTTTTACCAACATTCAACTTGGAATACTGTCCCATGACCTTGGTCTTATTTTTCCTTTATTAACTTTAGTACATGAAATTTTAACTTGAGGTTGTTAAAAACCCCTCTCCCTTGGGGGAACATCATCCTTAGTGTTCCATGACACCTATGACTAGCAAACTCACTGAAAACCAAAACATACTACATATGGAGATTTATATTTTAGCTCTATGTAGTATTTACAATAATAACTACTGAAAACCATGATTAACATGACAAACATTATAATGATACCACTTATTGGAGCTTTATAACACAACTCATTGCGGTATTTACAATAGAAACCATACATATATATGTACATATACAAAAAATACTTTTCCTCAACTGATAAGAAATGAAGGATACATAGCCCACATCTAATCAACTATCTCCAATATAGCTTTATCGGGCCCAAAGTGCTTCCACTACACTTGTTTGATTTCTTGATTCTAGAGCATGAGCCATTTCTGCTGCAATATGCACTGAGGTTTTGGCTGAAATTTTCCTTTGGGTTCCACCTACAATATAGACTAGTCAATCACATGATCAACATCCTTCATGTATCTCTTAAGTAATGAAAGATGGAAAAAATCATGGAATTTCATTGTCAGAGGAAGTGCAAGTATGTAGGCCACTGGTCTATTGCTCTCAAGGATCTCGAAAGACCCACAATACCAAGGTGCCAACTTGGCACATGATCCAATCCTTAAGGAGCTCCTCTTGGCTTAATGCACAAGTATACACGACCCCCATACTAAAACTTCTTAAATGCCATGTGCTGATCTGCTTATATATCCTGTGCTGCCTTTAAATTTTTCTTGATAACCTACATTTCCTGTTCCATCTCTGCCAACATGTCTAGTCCAATCAATACCTTGTTTAGTGAATCGCTCCAGTTGATGGGAGTACTACAACTCTACCCATAAAGTGCCTTAAACGAACTCATCCTCAAAGACTCTTGATGCTCATTATTGTATGCAAACTCTAACAGTGGAAGATACTCCTCCCACCTCCTCTGCTAATGCATAACATACATCCTTAAAATATCCTCCAAAATCCTGTTAACACTCAAGTGAACTTGGCATCCCTGTTGCATACATTATTATCAGGAATACCATGCAATCTTACTATCTCCCTGTTGAAGACCTAAGATACCTCACTAGCTGAATTAGTATACTTCACTAGAATGAAGTGAACTATCTTGTTCAATTTGTCAACCACAACCATAATGGAATAATGCTTCTTCGATGTCCTCAAAAAACCTATAATGAAATCCATGGCAATGACCTCCTACTTTCATTCTAGAATCAAAATCGGCTACAACAAACCACCTGGATGATTGCACTCTAATTTTACCTGTTGATAATCCAAACACCTTGCGATGAGCTCAACTACCTCTTTCTTTAGATTCTTTCAATAATGTAACTTCTTCATAGCTATCAGTCTTCTGATATTCTGAGTGACTTGAATATGGCTTAACATGAAATTTCGTCAAGGCAAGCTTCTTGAGCTCACTATTGTTCGACACATAAATATTGTCACTAAATCTCACCAAACCATCTACCGTGAGATGATAATCCACATCCTCAAACCTGTCAGCTCCATTCATCATCATCCCAACCCTCTCCTTTATTTATTGCCCCATTATTATCTGACTTTTTTACACATCTAATCCTAATGATGAACCATAGAGATTGGTTCGAAACATCGATACAATAAAATCATGAATGCGATGAATCCGAAAGACTACACTACACAAAATGAAGATCACAAAAGCCTCAAATCTATAATCCACATCCTGTTCACCTATACCCTACTGTCATAAACTGTTCTGAAGTTGTTGGTACCTCTCATCTTGCTACCCTACCTATAAGATCTGATCTTGTAAATGTGTCCCATATGAACTCATAGCTGCAATGTGATTTACATGCAGTCTTCTACTAATAGCATCCACGACTTTGTTATCTTTACCATTAATGTACCTGATCTTGAAGTCAAACTCACTGAGTGTGGCCAACCATCTAGCTTGCCTAGCATTCATATTAGGTTGGTCAAACAAATATCTTAGCCCATTATAATCACTCATCAAAACAAACCTCCTGCCAAGAAGATATTGCCTCCACATCTTCAAGGCATGAATGATTGCTACCCACTCAACATCACGAGTCACATAATTATGCTCGTGCTCATTCAGTTTCCTTGACTTGTAGCTTACCACCTGTCCCTCCCACATTAGGACTCCACCAAGTCATCTCTTGCAAGCATTTGTACACACCATGAACTCTTTATCAAGGTATGCAATGTTTAGAACTGAAGCGTTTGCAAGAAACTACTTCACTTACTCAAAAATTGCTGCACATGATCTTTGTGGATATTGGTGTCCACCCGACTATTCCAGTTGGACCCCCACTCTTGTTTCTTTTTAGTTTCCTTAATTGTAGCACAACTTACTATTTTTGGCATTTTTCAGGTCCTAAATTTCCGGAGCTGTTTTGAGGGACTAAAAGACCTTTTTAGGGAAAACAGAGAGACTGCAAAAGTGCCAAACCAACTAACTAATGTTGTTTCTGCATCGTCTTAGAGATCTTCGAAAAAAGGTATTATGATAGCCAAACGAAGATCATATGCCAAGGTTATGACTCCGGGAAGTTGACATTCCAACTTACCCCAACGGGGCCTATAAGCTCTTGGTGCTTCATCTCCTAGGGTTAGGTTTTTGGATGTTGAGAGTTTCTCATTGTTTCTCAATGAAAAATAGGCCACTGAGTTTCATTGTAACACAGTTCAGAGGCATGTAGCCACACATCTCTTCACAGAGATAAGCTACCATCGCCTGAGATAGTTTATTTCCATTATGTATGTAAGCATATTTAAATTATTTGAGATTAATGATATGAAGTTTTATTTATGCTGCATCTTGGTGTTTATATTTGTATCTATATTCTGTTGCATTCCTGTATAAGTTTGGATCAACACATTCATCTGTCAATTCAAATTTCTTTCCCTTCGTCTGCGAGGATGTAATAGGATAGGAAATCCATGAGAAGTTCCCGATGAACCCTCTATAATAACATGCTAACCCCATGAATGATCATACTTCATCCATATTCCTAGGAGCTACCCATTCCATGATAACTCTGATCTCTTTTGGGTCCATCGCTATACCTTCCTTGGAAATGACATGTCCCAAGTAATGAACTTCTATCTAAAAGAAACCGCACTTACTAAGCTTCACATACAACTGATGCTCGCTCAACAATCTTAACACTTCTTCCAGGTGTTTTGCATGCTCTTCCTCATTCTTAGAATATATCAATATATCAATATATCATGAATGAATATTATCAAAAAATTTTCCAGATAAAGACGCAACACACTATTCATCAAACACATGAAAGTAGCTGGAGAATTAGTTAAAGAAAAAGGAACCAAAACAAACTCATAATGCCCATACCTGGTCTAGAAAGAAGTCTTGTAGATTTCCTCTTCTGCGATGCGTACCTGATGATATCTTGATCTCAAATCAATCTTAGAGAACATTGCTTCTCCCTTCAACAGATCAAACAAGTCATCAATCCTCGACAATCGATACTTGTTCTTGATTGTCACCTTGTTCAACTTCTTGTAATCAATGCACAACCTGAGAATATTGTCCTTCTTCTTCACAAACAAAACTCTTACACCCCAAGGAGACACACTTGGCATAATGTATCCCTTATCAATCATTTCCTTCAAATGCAACTTCACTTCCACTAACTCTGGAGTGCTCATCCTGTAAGGTGCCTTTGATGCTAGTACTGCTCCTGGTACTAAATAAATAGGGAAATCCACTTCCCTATGAGGCAAAAACTCTGTAATATTTGTCGGGAATACATCCTAAAAATACTACAAAAATGGATACCTATTCAATATTTCTACATTCTTAACATCCTTACCTTTATAATTGGAAACATGCACTGCGAACAATACACACCCCTTCCTGCAACTATGCTTTGCCTACATAAATATAACCATTCTCACTGATGTAGGCTTCTTATTACCCTGTAAGATTCTCTTCTCTCCATCATCATCCAAGTACTCAATAACCTTCTAATAACAATCCACCTTAACCCTATGAAGGCACAACCAATCCATACCTAGAATCATACTATATGATCCCAATGGAAGCACATTTAGATGCATTGATGTGGGCGTACCATTAAGCTAAAATGCACAAGCTCCTACCGAACGATGAACTCTTTTCTTCGTAACTGTAACCAACTGCACCAACCAATAATTTTCATGCACTTGTTTTCTCAAACTACACTTATCCATCAAGTGAGGATTAATGTAAACATAATTAGATCTAGGGTCAATAAAAAATGGAAACAACTGGATTATTGAGCTTACCTTCCATCTCAATAATGGATGCCTGGTGATCCATCTGCTTGTTATCAAATGCTACATAAACATGAGGAATTCTCTATCCAACATCCCCCAAATATCTCCTCCTCCTTAGAACTGTAGATCTAAGGTCTGCCACCCTGTTAAAACAAACAATCCTTCTTGTGATGATCCTTGCCACATATCCAACGCTACAACAATTATCTGCCATTACCCTTATTATGTTTCTCTCTTGGTTGCGGTCCTTTTCCCTTCTCTACTACATTAAATTCTTGTAAGGAAAAACATTTTCCTTCTCACCTTCAACTTGAGGTATTGCTTGCTTCGGTGGCCACTTTCATTTAGTATTATCATTCCCTTTCCAACCCTGCTTAGAATCAAACTTACACTTTGATTATTCATAACAGCGGTTCAACTTTCCAATAAGTTCCTCCAACAACGAAGTCTCATCATACTCAATCCTATCCTTGAATGCTAATGGAAGTCCACTAATAAATATCTGAACCTTTGTCTTCTCATCCTTAATATAAGGAACATACCTCAACAACTCCAAGAACTTAGTCATGTACTCCTCATCTGTCATAGATCCCATATTCAACTCATAGAAATCCTTGGCCTTTCCATCATAGCATCTCTCTGACATGTACTTCTTTAGGAAGAGTCGCTTGAATTCATGCCAACTTAACTCCCCTGTCCTAATGTCTCTGACACGCTTCACATCTTCCCACCAAATGTCCACTTTCCCTTTGAGACTGAAAATAGCTATTTTGGCCTTCATGTTCTCTGTATAGTCATGCAACTCAAATAACTCCTTCATTCCAAGCAACCACACGTCTGCATCTTTTGACTTCTTCAACTCTCCATCGAATATAGATGTCTTGGATTTCTTGAACTCATCTGGAAAGTATACCCTCTCACTCCTCTTGTATGGATGATAATGATGATGATCATGAAACTTGTCTAAAATAGAACTAGAATATAACTTGTAACCACTTCCTCTCTTATCAAGAGTATCCAAGAACCTACCATATTTGATTGTATCATCCCTTTTCGACCTATGCCCTGATCGAGATCTACTACCATATGCCCCATTAGTCTTGTCCTCCTGCCCATAACTGAAATGCATCTATCCTTGTCTCTACAAATCTAACCAACTCTGAAGGATAACTGCATTTCCTTTTTCTTGTTCTTCGTGTGCCCTGGAAAGTCTTTCTCGTGACTAAATATTTTTGTCACTATCCACCTTGCAACTTCTGATTTCTGCCTTTAGACTTCTCAAGGTATCTTCTATGTCAGGAGAGTAGTCATCTCTTAGTTGCTCATATGATCTATAAGGAGAGTCTTGTGAATTGTAATCCACCATTCTACTAGTCATCTATGATCCTCTTCTTTATGCAAACATACCATGTAAGATAACCAAATATAAACATAATCAACATACCTCAGTGAATTTCAGGGGAGTCTATCTCATTTGTAAGATAAATCCATATTAACACAATACTTATATATACATAATGACATTGACACATCAATCATCATACATGAAAACACAATGCTATAACATTGACCACATACATGTTAACCATAGCCACTACCATGCATGCATAACAACCACATAGACACTGGTATGCATGTTTGACAATCATTTTTACCCCAAAGTCTAGTGCTGCAACCTCGCTCTGATACCATCCTGTAATGCCCCACTCCCACATTTACCCAATTTCTCCAGTCTTCCAGGGTAAACATGAGACGAAGAGTTACTATGACATAAACCAACCTCTAGGCTTCAATTATGAAGTGGAGCTGACAACTAAGACTTAATGACCACAAACTGACATCCTACAGGGCTTATAGGAAACTCAGGGGCCAAAGAACGACCCCAGGTGACCAAACCCTAAGCTGGGTATCTTTTCAGTGACTTGGGTCCACAATCACATGCATAAGTCTACAAGGGTGTGATTATGACCCTCCAATGGAATGCACAAGCCTGCCTGAGTGCGGTTGTAACCCAAAATTCTCAGTTCAGAGGGTGACATCTCGATATCTAAGCAATAATTCTAGGTCAATCCTGACCACTGCCAAAAACTTCTTGAGACTTTCTATACTAATAAGTAACTTAATGAAAATGCTAATCATACAAAACCTGAAAAAGGAATTGACCTAACTAGGCCTAACCATAACAATCATTTCATCAAACACATGGTAAACATCTAAGCTATAGGTCATGAATACATATTTGATCATAGGAGTCTAAAGTTTATTTTAGAATCACCAAGAAGGACTAATAAAGTCATAATAACTACAATAACACTTGTTATCCCATACATTCATTAATCAACAAATACTTATCAAATCTTGAACAAATCCATAGCTAGAGCACACCATAGAACCATGCTTATAACCAACATATAACCATATTATTAACCATGAAATAATAACCATCAAGTCACAATAATAATAAGTACAAATTCTCATAGATTACAATATGAAAATAACTTTTATTAACCTAAGCAAAAGCCAACCAAGTCGAGGACTTCCACATACCACCCGACCATAAATTGGGATGAACCAACTCTTTCATTCAGCCAATCACCCCCATAAAATATTCCAAGCATGAATGTGGGATCTCAAGACATAAACAACTAGTGCTTACTGAAGGTTAAACAACCTCCACCCTCAGGCTACTGTGATCCCACCAAAACTGGTCAAGAGACCACAAAGCCCAAAAAAAGCCTGGATGCCTCAGAGTTTCTTCACCAATACCTTGAGGAATTTTCTTGTCTCCACCCACCTGTCGAGGGCTTCTTGGAGATCAAACCACCTCCACCTCCAACCCTTGCAAATTTTCTTGAGACCACCTCAACTGGTTTCAAAACCTTCTGGCAATCCAAAGCTAAACTGAGAAAAGAATCCCACCACAACATGTCTATCCAAAAATGGAAAGGTAAGGATGAAACCACCGTCAAACCTGACAAAGCCATGCCAATGACAACAAAAAAACCAAATACACAAATTCATATACGATGCATTCACACCTAGCTAAGAAATCACACATGCAACCTGCTACCTACAAATCCTCGTGCTGAAGCTGCTTGATCCAACCTTCCTTGCTTGTCATTTGATTTCCTTGTATTTCCTTTTATTTTCTTGTTATTGCTTTGCTTGCTTGTTTAAATTCTCCTCTTGGTGCTATTCTTTCTCTGAAACCGATTCCAAAGCCAAAATGAAAAAAATGTTGTGAACTGATCCTTAGGAGCCTTTTTATTATTGGGGCCTCTATTTTCTTCATTTTCCTTCAATTTCCCTCTCATGCAAACTTGTGACCCTTCATCTCCCTTTTATCCTATTTTCCTTTATTTTTCATAAATAAATGCCAAATAATGCCTCTTTTCCTTTGCCAATGCTTTTGCCAATTTTCTTAGCCATAACAAACTGAAAGTGATACCCACTAGGATGTTTTTCCCAACATTCTGCTTGGAATACATGTCCCATGACCTTGGTCTTATTTTCCATTTATTAAATTTATTACATGAAATTTTAACCCAGGGTTGTTACAAGTATTTCCAATAGTGATAGTGATGAAGAGTTACTTCCTAGTCTTGGAAGTACCTCCCTCAATAAGAAGGAGCGTTGAGATTGGTATCTTGGGAGGTACTCCAAACCATAGAGTATATGGTTGTGGAGGAATTGGCACCACAAAATGGCTTTGTGGGCTAAGTACCCAAGGTGGGGGTTTTGCACCCAAGCTTGTGCGTGTGAAACCAAGGATAGTTTTGATGACTTGTCACTTTGAGATGATGCAAAGTCCTTAGAGGTGCAAGGGGCTACTTGGTACACCAAGAGAGCCTTTATCGTTTTGGGAGAAATGAATTTTTATGTGTTTGTAAAGAAGTTTCATGTAGGCTTGACATGAAACAAGCCTCCAAGGGATAGGCACTGTGCATCCTAGAGAGACATATAAAACAAGAAGAGGAGAAGCCTCATTTCACACATTGAGGTGAAATGAATCAAAAGAAGCCATCATTTGAATTAGGTTGCAGATCAACGAGCTTAACAAAGGAGGAAATTAGAACTGTTTTGGGATGATTCTTGTGACAACTAGAGAGCTGTGTTTGATAGGAGTAATGGCCCCTATAAGAAGGGATATTCTGGGAAGTCTTTTATGTGATATTTTAGTGGTGTAACCTCTATGAAACTAGGCCACAGTTCTGTGCATTTTGGGAAAGAGGCTCGAGCCTTGTCACTTCAAGTTTGAAGGAGCCAAAATGCCTAACAATGGGCCAGACAAATCCCTAGAAGATAACATATGGAAGGACCTAGAAGCCAACTCATGGAAGGAGCTTGTAGGCAGAGGAGGACTACAAACTTGAGGAGGGTTTTTGGGAGTAGAAAGGAAGGGCTAATGTGGATTTTTAGAAGCCCTAACCAGGCCAAGAACCTATAACAATGTGCACAAGATTAGAATGTATGGAAAGGTATGTTGTATAGTGTTTTCAAGTTGATTTTGTTGCTAGTGGATGAGGTCATAATTTGGAAAATTTTGAGGACAATTGTGGACTATTTGGAGGGAAGAAAGAAGGTGTCCTTTTGTTCCCTAAGTGCAGACCTATGAAGGACTATTAGGTCTCATAGCAGAGGCAGAAAGTTTAGATCAAGTGTTTGTTCTTTGTAGGGTTAAATGGAAGCCAAGGAAGCAGTTGTATCAGCCTTAGGTTGACCTTTGGAGAAGGACTTGTTGAGTCTCAAAATTTTCTTACATATTCATCCATATTTCCATCCTTTCATAAACCATTTAGCCCTCATTTCATAATTATCTACCCTAAAACCCTACATCAAGTAACCATCTTCATGATTATATGGGTTAGGATCCTTGTTTTCCAAAGTTATATATTTTATGTATTTAAAGTGAATTCATAATTAAAAACTAGGAAATTAACATGGTTTCATTTATATGTGTGTGTGTGTGTGTGTTATGAGTTTTGTGACATGTGTAGATCATTTGGAAGCTTCCAAGGCAACCTTATGTGGCATCCCAAGATCAAATTCGAATTTCAACTCAAGAGGTGGAACATATTCCAAGGAGAAATATCATGGAGATCTTTACGAGTCATGGGATTTTTATCTTGTATTTAGGGATAAGTTGAGACAAGTATGGATCTAGTAGATATTTAAGGGATCTACATTTATTGAGTAGATATCCCTAATTCATGTATAAATAGGAGGAGAATCCTTCAAAGGAAGCTAATAGTTTCCATTTATTCATTAGCATCAGATTTATGATTGTTCATTCAGCATGAATAATATCATTTTCTCCAAATCATGAGTTATGAGTGTTGTTTGATTCTTAAGATGTGATAGCTGTTCTTGTGTGCTCATTGAGGAATGAAAGGATCCCCATCAACCACAATCTGCATACAACTGTAACATAGTTTGATTTATGTTATTTCCTTTCATGCAAGTGTGCTTTACTTTCTATAAGTGTGATTTGCTTTATGTAGTTTGATTTACTTTCTTACATTTGATTTTATTGTCATTAAACTGCTTGCTTACTGGCTATCTTAGTTTTCTTACTTGACAACTAAATCACTAGTTTCTATTTACTGCTTTCTGGATTAATTTACTACTTTCTAGATTATCATAGTTTGCTTCTTATATTTGTTCATAGATTAGTTTGTTTTTGAATAGTTTAGAAAGGAGAGGGCCTTAATTCATTCATTCCAGCTTTAGAATTTAATTTAGTTTTCTGGGATGAGATTTCTTTTGCAGTTTTCTTTAGTTATATTTGTAATATGCATTTCCTTTCTCTCTTTCCATCCTAAACAAACTTTCTACAATAGTTTCATCTGAGGTCCCATATGTTTTGGTTTTCTTATAAGTTTACGAAACCCCCGAATTGACATATTAAAATGACAAGGGATTTAACATACAATTAAATCGCCCTACACGACTTTTGACATTGATATAGGGCATCCTCCATTGCCATAATTTTATCTTCATTGGAGAAGGAAATAATGGGAAGAAGTCCCAAAGTATTGTGTCCTTGAAGGAATAAGGAGAAGCTAGTGGTCATATGAGGAGACCGTTATGTGTTGGATTCATTGATGTATTAATGATCAACTGGAGGGCATATTGGAGCTATTTTCAATAACCTAAAGGAGCATTATTCATTGATAAAGGTAGATTGGTGTTGCTACAAGTGTGAGCAGAAGGACCATCAAGTGTGTTCAGGGTGCATGGATCAAAAGGAGTTGAGACTGGCTATATCAATGAGTAAGTTAGTTGGTATCTTGTTCAGGGTATATTGGTTGTCATAGTTGTTGACACCAAATGATAGATTGTTTTCTTGTATCAATTTTTATATGAGGGCCATGATCATTGTATAGAAGCCGTAGATAGTTTTATTGTAAATTGAAAATATAATGAACTTTGGTTGCTAAAATACTGTAAAAGGTTGTCCATTTGTGCACTGGTTTATTTACTATTGTGTTTATTCTGCTGTGAAAAATACTTTGCTTTTGCATTTGAGTTGCTTGTTTCAAAGATATTAAGACCCTAACCTAGATTCTCTAGTGCAATGGAAATTCAACACAAATGAGTTAATTATGAGTGACACGTGGTGCTCTTGGAGGAGGCCACATGGAGGGATTGCATCAACATAATGTGGGTATGATGTCATGCTAGGCTAATGTCACCCTGATGATTTCATATACAGTAGGGTGAAAAGGTCCTAGGGAAAATGGTTTGGGATAAGAAACTTTAGAAAGATGTCACCCTGGAGGTTTTAGGCGTCGACGTCACCCTGACACTTTAAAAATGGGCCATCATGAGGTGTTCGAGATTTATGTCCCAAGACGTGAGGTTTTCCGTTAATTGACAAGGAGGGGGGGGGGACTCTTCATCTCGCTTCCCCAAACCTTGAAATAATTAAGTGGAGGAACATAAAGGAAATTCCCAAAATTATATTTCCCAATGATGTGCCAATGAGGGCTTGCTCAATGGTAATATACGGAATGTGGGAGGGATTTTGAATATATATATATCGAAGGGGAGGAGTTATGTGGAGTAATATACATAGGTACATATGTGTATACGGTGGAAGATGGACTTTTATAGTAATGTGGTTCAACCACGGTGGCTGCCACATATAGAAGGTAACATGGACCCTTGGGAAGTGGTGTGGCATGTCATGTGGAGTCCACATGGTTGCCACATGACAGAGTCTAGTGATGTGGCAAGAGGTTATTGTCCAATATTTAAATGGACACATATTTTGATCTCGGAGCTGAATTGTGGAAAAGTTTATATCGTCGAAAAGGTCTCAATGAGATAGATGTGATGGAATTGTTTACTTTGGGATTTGAAAGGTTAGAAAAACGTCAAAAAATTTAGACCCCATTTCCACAACTGGACTTTAGATGTCGAGTCATCCCAGTAATTTCCACTTTCTACCCTTAATGTGGTCTATGAGTGGTAAGGGGTATGTTACACTCAATGCCTATTGCTATTTAAACATTTTGCCTCAAAGTTTGTAACTAGTAATTCTATTTTCCATTAAATTTCAATATGTAAATTGTAGACATGAAGGGAAAAGTTCTTAAACCCTTACCCAAAACATCTATTAAATTTGATGAGTTACTTTTGATTGACCGAAAGGTTGAAACTCATGAAACCCAATGCGAATTAGTTTTGTATGAGATTCGAGCCTCTGCATATCAATGTTTTCAAGATTTGGAGGATATTTCATTTGTGTGGGAGTCCTACTTGGACTAATTTATCCTATCCCAAAAAGTTACCCATTTCCTGAGTTTGTCACCTGGTGTTCTAAAAGACATCTTCCAAGCAAACAAGAAATGGTGTCGAAGACTGGGTCTATGTTGTTCATTATTAAATCTAAGCATATTTTGCAAATGCTAAATATTATAATGCATAATGAGGCCAAACCTTTAAGTGAAGAATTCCTATTGCAATTGTATCATGAACAAAGCTTGGAGGAAAAAATTATAGTTATTGCATGCTTTTTACCTCTAAATTTTGCATTACTAGAACACAATCCCCCATATTTTTCAAATATTTTATTAGAGACATCAAGACAAATCATTTCAATGATTTGTTGTATGCTAGAATATGAACATGACAAAACAATAGATGAAGAGATACTATGGATTTTATCTTCTGTTTCACTTCTTAAAAAGTCCCTTGTCAGTTTCGAATACAATCAACACCTATTAGAGGTTATTAATGATCAATTGACGAACTACAAGGTCATCAATATGTTCTAGTGTATATATTCTTATTTTTCCAAGTAGACAAGTTTTTTGGGGTTACAATTGCAAATATATGATTTCAATGGAAATTTTCTTTCAGTTATTTACTAGACCTTTTTGTTGAGAAAACATTTTCAAGTGTTTTCTTTCTTAGACTTTGCTAATAAGGTTTTGTTAGTGTCTTTTAGTTTCATGTATGATATATTTCCACCTAGAATCTTTCCAAACATAAAAATAATTTTACAACTGAGCGATGTAATTAGAATGAGAGATTAGTATTTTACAAAGAATTTATTGATTTGGAACCCTATAGACTTTAATTTTTCCTTTCTATTATATTTTTTTTCCCTAAAATATATCAGGTAATTCTTAAATGTAGATTAGATTCATTTCTCACTAGAAAATGCTTAGTTTTTTTTTTAAATAAAGGAAAAGGTTGAGGAATTTGTGGTAAATACTGCATTAGCTGGTGCAAAAGTTGAAACCATGCTACAGGAAATAAGTTTTGTGCAAGGAGAGGTATGGAATCATGAACCTTATGGGAGAATTTAAAGTAAAATATATGAACATAAAGCAACTCCTTATAAGCATGTGTCAAAGCATGAGGTGGAAAAATAGGAAACTAAAGAGATTTCGAAGCAGAATCATTCACTAGTTGTGCAGTAAGCTTTTACAAAAGTTTAGACATAAAAGACAGATATGTTGGAAACTCTTGAACAGAGAGAAACTGAATTAAAAGGGGTATTTTTGGACACTAAACAATAAGATCCTAGGTCAGAGAGTACTAAACTTAGAGTACATAAGAGATAGAGAATGGAAGAGACAATAGTTTCAGTCGCGGAGGTCATATCATGAAAACCGATTCTAAATCTAGAATTGCTATCTTCAACTACTTTAGGATCTAGAGTATAATTATCTAGTACATCATTTGCTACTTCCTCCAATCATGAAACAATCTTCTCTCAATTCATGGAAATAAAAAATAGAAATTCTAAATTAAGATGGGAAGCCTACAATGAGCTTTGCAAATAGGGGATGGGTTCAAAAACCATATTGTTATCAACCTTAGACTATCAAAAGAGTCAGCTCCAAATGGCAGTGTTAGAGACAAAATCCTAGATCATTAACACTGCAGATGATTACAAAGCTATGAAGCTTATGATTGACCTAAAACAGATCCATGTAATTGATTAGATGAATCTTCACAGACAAACATGGGAGATGTTATGTAAAAGTATATGAAGCTCAGTTATCAGTGTTGCTAGACTTGAAAATTCGCTGATTAAGGTAAATAATCAATGTAAATAGGAGAATATTTTTATGAAAACTAAACAAATGAAAGTCGATAACTTAGAGAACATCAATATTAATATAGGAGTAGATCTAAATGAATCAACCTCAATTCATGAGTTGATAAAGTATGGGAAAAATGATATCCAAGTGTTGGGGAAGAAGCTTAATATGCCAACTCTGGAGCATGTCTAAATGCCAAAGTTAGAAGCGACACACAAATTGAAGGAGAAACTAATTTCACTAATTATTGAACTAAATAAGTAGTTGTAAAAGCAGGAAGTTGAAACTAAATGCTTGTTGAAAGAAAAGGAAGAACATAAATGTACAATAACGAGCTTAGAAATCGTAGTAACCGAGGGAGATCCTTTAGAAAAATTATCAGACACAATGTCATCATGGTGGCCTGGGTGTAGGCGATATGGATAACCTCTCAATCTTGGCTACAATTTCATCTATATCAAGCCAAATTTCTCTCTCCGCTTCAATTGGTGTATCAATCATTTAATTGACGGCTTCATGGATTTTCCTCCGATTGCCACAACCCTTGTTAATTGACTAATAGGCCTCTGTTCCTATCAGAACTGTAGTTCCAAAAGAATTACCCAAAAACAATATCGACGAGCTTTTAGTATGGGATTCATACAATATACTATCGGCATGCGTAATGCCCTTCCTCCGTACGTTTTCCAATGAGATAATTGGAAATCACTATCGGCGGCCTCCAAAACACCACTACTTGGATCCTCCCGCCTCTAGGTTTGTGATGCGATCGTCCTTGTGGACCCGACACCTCCTTCCACCCTTCTTTATAATGTTTCGGTTTCGGAATGTCAGGGTTTCACACTTCTGTAGTTCCAAAGGCTCTCTACTCCGCTTACGATTCTTCAATGCGATATTGGTTTGGACCCGGTACGGGCATGAACCAAATCCAATAAAGTTTCAAGTCCGAAACAATGTTCCGCCTAAGGAAATATCACGATTTCTCCATGTAAATAGAGTTTTCCCATAGAACTCTGTAAACAACTTAGAAAGCCTGCACGCACCGATATGAAGGGAAAAGCGATCCTAAAGGATTCAGTCAAGCATCACTTTGCAAAAATATGATGAATTATCCATTTTTCAACTCAAAAGAATGCAATTTAACAGATACATGCATATCATTATTAATTAGCAGAAGACCATTAATTCAGATAAACAGAGAGAGAAGTTTCAAGGGATAATTCTTCCGACGTCCTCCCTTCTAAGAGTCCCATTGTCTCTTATTTATAAATAATGGATAAAGCCTTCTCGCCATTATCCTTTACAAAAGCATGCTTTACATAGAATGATTTAAAGCATAAAGCCTTATTATAGCTTATCCATAAGCAATATAATTAGCATGTTTTATTCTTAATTCTACTCTATCTCGAACTAGAAAAGCATGGAAATTTTCTGGTTAAAGGACCCCACTCCCTTGCCTGTAGATTTTTTTTTGGACTTTTGGAATATGTTTGAAGAATGTTTCTCTCTAAGTCACATCCTCCCGCATTAGACTCCTGAGGACAAAATTCTTCATGGGCTCCTGTCCATGAGTTCATCTATAGAACTACCCAGTTTCTGTAGCATGTCTTCTGTAACCCAAGTAGCTTCAACAATCGGCTGATCCTTCCACTTTACTAAATACTGGAAGTACTCTTATCCCCTTGTTTTCTTAAACACTTTCTTGTAAAGAATTATTTCTGGCTGTAACTCTTTTGCTGTGGGTAACTCTTTTACCCAACCAATCTCTTCGTTCTCTTGATCTTATGCTGTATCATCTGTAGTTCCACTTTCATACTTGTATAGGTTTGCAACATTAAAAATTGGTGATATCCCAACATCAGGGGGTAACTCAATCTCATAGGCATTTGCACAGTCCAATTTTCTTGAACTTCAATTTATTATACTCCCTCTTTGGAAATCTCTCCTTTCTGAGATGTGCTAAAACCAAATCCCCAACTTCAAAGTTCATCTCTCTTCTTCTCATATCTGCTCTGATTTTGTATTTGCTGTTGCTATCCTGTAGCTGTTGCTTCACTTGTTCATGTCTTGCCTGCATTTCTGAAGCAAAGTCTTCACCCTCAACACTTCTCATCTCTTCTTTTCCCAAATTTCTTAATTCAGATATTCCTCTTGGATGCATTCCATAAACAATATGGAATGGACTCTATCCTGTGCTCTTGTTAGGAGAGTCATTATACGCATACTCAACTTGTGCTAACACTTGATCCCATTGCTTTGGATGTAGATAGCCTAAGCTCTTGTTCACCACTTCAGTCTGTCCATTAGTTTGTGGATGATAGGCAGAACTGAAACTTAACTTAGTTCCCAGCTTCTTCCATAGTGTCCTCCAGAAATGTCCAACAAATTTGGAATCCCTGTCTAAGACAATACTTTTGGGCAACCCATGCAATCTTACAATCTCCTTAAAAAACAAATTAGCAATGTGAGAAGCATCACTAGTTTTATAACATGGAATAAAGTGTGCCATTTTTGAAAATCTGTCCACTACAACAAAAATTGAATTATTACCTCTTTGAGTCTTTGGTAAGCCCAAAAAAAAATCCATACTTACCATATCCCAAGGCCTATCTGGAATTGGTAATGGGATATACAAACCTGTGTTTTGGCTCCTTCCCTTTGCATATTGGCAGACTTTGCACGTTCTCACATACTTCTCCACTTCAAATTTCATTTTCGGCCAGAAATAAAATCTATTTAGCTGTTCAAAAGTCTTTTCTACACCAAAATGTCCTGCAAGTCCTCCACTATGTTTCTCTTTGATTAAATTCTCTCTCATTGAGCAGTTTGGTATGCACAACTGATTTTTCTTAAATAACAGTCCATCTTATAGGAAGTAATCCAACCATCCACTTCTATCCATCAAAACAGGATTTTTACAGGCCTCAAATGCCTCTTTAAAATCTGAATCGGTCTCATATAATTCCTTAAGAAAATCAAAACCCAACACTTGGATTTGACTCTCTTGAAGCAATACATTTCTCCTACTTAAGGCATCTGCAACTTTATTTGATTAGCCATTTATATGTTGCAAAACAAAATGGAAAACTTGAAGATATTCTACCTATTTAGCATGTTTCTGGCTGAGCTTTGGCTGCTGCATTATAAACTATAATGCATGGTTACTTGAATAAAGAATAATTTTTTTTGACATTAAATAATGCCTCCATTTCTTCAATGACTACACAACTGCGTAGAACTCCTTATCATAGGAAGAATACTTCTTTTTGGAATCATTTAGCTTTTCACTAAAGTAAGCTATTGGTCCATCTTCTTGGCTTAAAACGCCTCCAATTTCTTCTCTGCTGGCAGCACACTTTACTTGAAAAGGTTTGTTAAAATCAGGCAGAACCAAAATAGGGTTTTCAGTGATTTTCTTCTTTAACAGCTGAAAATTATTTTTTGCTTAAGTGGTCCATATAAATGGTTGTTTATCCTTCTTTATGGTCTCAATAATAGGTGCATTAATTTTACTAAAATTCTTGATGAATTTTCTATAAAAGCTATCAAGACCATGAAAACTCCTTACGTCAAAAAACACTCTTGGGTGAAGGCCACTCCATAATTGCCTTGATTTTCTCTGGATCCATCTTCAGCCCTTCAATAGAAATAAAAAATCCCAAGTACACTAGTTCTTCTTTCATGAATGAACACTTCTTCAGATTCAGCAATAATTTTTCTTGCTGTAGCCTTTGTAAGACATAATTTAAATTCCTCATGTGCTCCTCCTTAGACTTGCTGTAGACTAATATATTGTCCAGGTATACTATTAGAAACTTGCCAATGAATTCTTTAATAACTTCATTCACGAGTCTCATAAATGTACTTGGTGCATTTGACAACCCAAAAGGCATTACTCTCCACTCATACAGTTCCTCATTTGTCTTAAAAGCGGTTTTCCACTCATCCCCTTCTCTTATCCTTATATGATGATACCCACTTTTAAGATCTAGTTTTGAAAAATATTTTGCTCCACTCAAGCAATCCATTAAATATTCAATTCTAGGTAACGGAAATCTATACCTGATTGTCATTTTATTGATGGCTCTTGAATCTGTACACATTCTCCAGCCTCCATCTTTCTTTGGACTCAGCACTGTTGGGAATGCGCAAGGACTCAAGCTCTCTTTGATCAGCCCTTTGTCAAGCATTTCTTGCACCTGATTTCTAACTTTTTTCATTTTTTGTAGTAGTCATTCTATAAGCTGCTTTGTTATAGACTTGCTCTAGGTATCAAATCTATATGATGGTTAATTCTTCTAATGGGTGGCAACTCATTTGGCAAATCATCAACAATAATATCACAATATTTCTCCAACATTTCTTGAATTTCAATGGGTAAATTAGAAACTTTAGTAGAAGTCATTATTACCTTGGGCTTGCAAATCACAACAAAATTTATGTCATTTTCTTCAATCTGCTTCAATTATTCCTTTCCTCCAAGTAACATAGTTTTTGGATCAGTCTTCTTTCCTGGTACATCTTCTTCTTGCAAAGGCAACAACGTATGATTGACACCATCCTTTCAAAACTTGTAGGTGTTTTTTTCCCATGATGCATGGTTCCTCTATCATAATGCCAAGGTCTTCCAAGCAATATGTGACACACATCCATTGGCATCACATCACAAACAATTTTATCTTTGTACTTGCCCACCTGGAATTCCACTTCACACTGTTCATTCACTAAGAGTTGATGTCGCTTTTGCAACCATGACACCTTGTAAGGTGTTGGATGTTTCATTGTCTTCAGCTTTAATTTCTCCACTACTTTTGTAGAGACCAAATTATTAGTGTTGCCACTATTAATGATCATCTGGCAACATTTCCCTTGGACTTTACACACTGTCCTAAATAAAGTCTTCCTTTGTGATGGTTCAACTATCTCCTTTGTTGGCTTGAGCAGAAAGTTATTAACTACCAAAGATTCTCCTCTAGTATATTTTCTTCTTCTACTACTGCTGTTGTTGGTGCTTCTCCTTCAGCTTGAGAAACAATGGCATTCCTCTGATTTTTTTATGCATTCTCTGGGCATTCAAAAGCTCCGTGTCCCAGTTTGTTACATCTGTAACATCTTATTTCTCTGCCTCTTCCTCTGCCTCCTCTTCCTCTAGAAAAACTCCCTTTGCCTCTTGCATCACCTCCTATGGGTGCATGCTGGGTTGAGCTGCTGCTAGCTCCATCTTTAGGTGCTGTAGATCTTCCTCTACCCCCTTGACTTCTCCTTCCTCGGAAAGTACCTCTCCCTCTGGCAAATTGCTTCCTCATGAGTTTTTCTTCAGCTTTAAGTGCTATCTGATTAGCTTCCTCTACTGTTTTAGGAGACAATAGACTTATCTCATCTTGAATTTCCATCCCGAGGCCATTCATACACCTTATCATCTATATCTTGGGCTTCTCCAACTCTTATGCTTACCTTATAGAGCTCCTATGTGTATTATTTCACTGTCAAAGATCTTTGTCTAAGATTTTGCATTTGTCTAAACAAAGTTTGCTGATAATTACTTGGCAAAAATTTACCTCTTAGCTTTGTTACCATCTTGCTCTAATTCTTGATCGGTTGCTTGCCAAGTCTCTCCCTTTTTTCTTGCACACCATCCCACCAAAGCGCTACATGGCCTTTTAACTTGGTGACAACAAACTTCACTTTCTTCTCATCTTCTGTTTCTTTATAATCGAAGAATTTCTCCATACTATTAATCCTATCTATCAATTCTTCAAGATTCGGTCCTCCTTCATATATTGGAACCTCGGTCTTTGGTCTGGCTGTGGATCTCAATACTGACTGAAAGAACCTCATTTCAGGAGTAACTGCTATGAATTCCTCCTCTGTAGCTTCAATCTCAGGTTCACTAACATCTCCATCATCTATATTTTTGCCTGTTGTTAATGCATCCAACCTAGCTTGCATCTGTTGCACAACTTCCATTACTTCAGCGTTTACAAAAGACCGTCCTCTTCCACCACGTTCTCATCCTCGTCCTCTTCCAACTTTGAAATCCATATTAACTTTCCTTCTCCTGCTTCTAAGATTCAATTCAGTATAAAAAGGGGGCTCTGATACCACTAATGGTGGCTTGGGTGCAGGCGATATGGATAACCTATCAAACCTGGCTACAATTTCATCTATATCAAGCCAAATTTCTCTCTCTACTTCAATAGGCGTATCAGTCATTTAACTGATGGCTTCATGGATTTTCCTCTGATCGCCACAACCCTTGTTAATTGACTAATAGGCCTCTGTTCCTATCGGAACTATAATTCCAAAAGAATTACCCAAAAACACTATCGACGGGCTTTTAGTATGGGATTCATACAATATACTATTGGTATGTGTAATGCCCTTCCTTCGTTCTTTTTTTGGTGCGATAATCAGTAATCGCTATCGGCGGCCTCCAAAGCACCACTACTTGGTTCCTCTCGCCTCCAGGTTTGCGATGCAATCGTCCTCGTGGACCCGACACCTCCTTCTGCCCTTCTTTATAATGTTTCAGTTCCAGAATGTCGGGGTTTCGCACTTCGGCAGTGTTGTCGCACAGATTGTCACGACAACGCTCATACCAGGGGCTGTCACCCTGATCCCCGATCTCTCTGTTTAAGCCTGTCTCCCACGGCTAAGGGGGGTAGACCCTATGGGAAAATGGTTGACCAACTGAAGACCAATTGGGTTGGGAGACACAAGGGGGAACAAGCACTTAATTGATTTTACTAAGTTAATAGACTAGTGCCTTAAGGAGCTGATGATTAAATGATTATTTATTGAATATTGTAGAAATATAAACCATGTAGAACAATTATTTATCATCAAATAACCCAAGCGATGTAAGATTTTCAACAAATGCACAACGCCTTAATGGTGATCCAACAATTAAACTTAAAGAAAAATTAAATGCTTTAAATGATCATAAAATTTAGATGTTGATCAGTTGCCACTTTCACATAGCTAACTTCAAGATAAACATTAAGTGCGTCTAACTATAGAGAAATGGAACATAGAGACAACAAAAAATGAAATTTTCAATTTTTTATGAAGCTTTTTCAAAATATTTTTTTAATTTTTAAAATATTTTTATATTTTTCAGATAAAACAAAATTTAAAACTAAATGAAGCTTTTAAATCAAAAAGTTTTAAATAAATTAATCTAAACTAAAAATAGGATAAAAAGAAAAGAACGGAACGTCTAATAGCATTGAAAAAACCAAAAATTCAATTTTCCTTTTATTATTTTTATTTTTTAATAATAATTTAAATAATTATAAGTTAACTTTAAACAAAATTAAAACTAAATCTAGAAAAGTCTAAATCCTAAAAAACCTAAACCAGAATCTAAATTATAAGAACTTTTTTATTTTTATTATTCTTTTCTGATTTAAAATAAAACAAAAAAAAGGAACTAAGCAAAAAATAAAACTTGAAGATTATTAAAACTAAAGTAAACTAATGAAAGCAAAATATGATCTTAAAAAAAATGAAGAGAAAAGAATTTTAATGATTTCCTTTTTTACGTGAAGCTCAAGCCTGGAGATATATATACATATAGAACTTAAAATACAATGAAATCATACTGCGTCTAAACTTAGGCTATGCAGAACCTAAAATACAATGAAATCATACTGCGTCAAAACTTACGCTATGCAGAATGAAAATCGAATTTTCATTTTATTATTATTATTATTATTATTTTTTATAAAGTTAAAATGAAATAAACTAAATTCAAATTAATCTAAGATCTAAAACTAACCAAAGCAAATAGAAAAAAAAGAACAAAGGAAAATAAACTCACGCTAACTTACCCATCCGCATATAATAGAAAATCGATTTTTTTTTGAGTCTTTTGTGTTTTTGTCTTGCTGTTGCATATGCAGACCTGGGCGTATGACAACAACGGAATGGAGTAACGCAGGACAACGGAGAAATATACACAGGATTGATTTCTTCTCGATGGTTGAGGTAATGATTGCGCATGGGAGGGACAAAAAATGGCACACGCAATACAATAGATGCGATTGCAGGTGAAGGAGCTGAGCGTTAGTGTGGCAACGGGGTTTGAGGAAATGCGGTGAGGTTGAGGTGGGCTTGCTGGATGGTGAGGGGACGCAAAGATTGCTTGCAGATGGAACTGAACAATGGACGTTGGAAACTGCAACGATGGATGCTTTGGTGATGATACGTTGGAGTAAGGGAAAACGCAGAGGTAAGAAAAATGAAACGTGTGGGTGATGGACAGGCAGAGAGCATGAGGATTTGAGGGACGTGGGCACAAAAACGTGCAGGTTTTCTGAGGGTGCAACGAGAGTAATGTGAGAGAGCAGAGAACCGTGGATACGCAGGTGAACAAATCGATGCTTAGAAATGGACGTGGATAGCTCAAGCTTGGAGGAGCAGCATGAGGCTTGGGATAGCTCACAAAGCATCAAACACCCAAAATAGAACTTGAAAATAACTATGCCTGAACAGATCTCAGAGGATAAATATATGAATTTTTTGCTTAAATTCTCCAGAGAAATATAATATGCAGCAAGAAACTGATAAACCCTTTAAAATTTCTCAGAAATTTGCAAATAAAATGATACTCCTCTGCTTCAGAATTTCCAGTTATCACACCCCACAAAGATTTTCCAGCTTTGAAATAAGTATTCCTGCAATAGCTGATTCTGAGGCCAGATCTTACCCTCCAGGGCCTAGATCTGGCTTCGAGATTTAAGCTCACCTTCAGATCTGCAACTTGCAATGGTAGAAAAAAAAATACCCAGAGATAATATATGCAAGGATAAAAAAAACTAAAACCCTACAAACCAGCTACAAAATTTACAACTTTGTGACTCTATAACAGCCAGATTTGTCAATGATCCACAAAAGTACTTAAGAATTTCAAATTTACTATAAGATGCTTTAGAAAAAACTCTCATGCAACTCAAAAATAAACTCTAAATGATAGACCCAGAATCAAAACTGGCTCGGCTCTGCAAGAAAATGCTTTGTGGGAGTTGGCTGGTTTAGCCGAGAACTTCCCCAAACGCCCACTGATTTCTTCAATAAGGGTTTCCTGCACAACTCACTTTAACCATCAATAAAGAGGCAAAAAATAATACTAGATTCCATATACAATGGAGATACCTGCCATTATCTCAGAAATCTTATTACCATTCAAACCCTAGTAAGTGAACAAGATATCTGTGTTCAGCAATACTCTACATTAAGCTATTACTAATGGATGAGAAATAAAAAATATGCAGAAAATAAGACAGCTCACAACACTTCAGGAGAGTAACACCAGCAAGATTTCAACCCCAAAGTTTTTCTTTATTAGCACAAGAAAAAAAAAAAGTTTACAAGAGAGCTTTTCAGCACAGACCTCATAGATAAATGATCTCAAGTGCGCTAGACCTATTTAAAGGAAATTCCTACATACTAGTTGGTGGGTCCAATCACCTGATCTCCGACTGTCGATGAGGATCAAGATATCTCTTAATTACATTTGTGAATTCTTTAATGCATTAGAAAATTGAAATTCTGCATTTAATTCTACATCAAAATATATTATTTTATTTATTTTTTAAGTTTTTATTTTATTTTTATATTTATATTATTATTTATAATTTTTTAATTATTATTTTATTTTTAATTATTATTATTATTTAATTATCTATATCTTTTATTTTTTATTGTTTATAATAATTATATATATACCTTTTGCCGCAATTGCAGGTTTGCCGATTCATGAAGGTGAAGCCCTTCATTCTGAAGCCAGATCTAGGCCCTGGAGGGTAAGATCTGGCCTCAGAATTAGCTATTGCAGGAATACTTATTTCAGAGCTGGAAAATCTTTGTGGGGTGTGATAACTGGAAATTCTGAAGCAGAGGAGTATCATTTTATTTGCAAATTTCTGAGAAATTTTAAAGGGTTTATCAGTTTCTAGCTGCATGTTATATTTCTCTGGAGAATTTAAGCAAAAAATTCATATATTTATCCTCTGATATCTGTTTAGGCATAGTTGTTTTCAAGTTCTATTTTGGGCGTTTGATGCTTTGTGAGCTATCCCAAGCCTCATGTTGCTCCTCCAAGCTTGAGCTATCCACGTCCATTTCCAAGCATCGATTTGTTCACCTGCGTATCCACGCTTCTCTGCTCTCTCACATTACTCTTTCTACACCCTCATAAAACCTACACGTTTTTGTGCCCACGTCCCTCAAATCCTCACGCTCTCTGCCTATCCATCGCCCACACGTTTCATTTTTCTTACCTCTGCGTTTTCCCTTACTCCAACGTATCATCACCAAAGCATCCATCGTTGCAGTTTCCAACGTCCATTGTTCAGTTCCATCTGCAAGCAATCTCTGCGTCCCCTCACCATCCAGCAAGTCCACCTCAACCTCACCACATTTCCTCAAACCCCGCTGCCACACTAACGCTTAGCTCCTTCACCTGCAATCGCATCTATTGTATTACATGTGCCATTCTTTGTCCATCCCACGTGCAGTCATTACCTCAACCATCGACTGTGTATATTTCTCCATTATCCCACGTTCCTCCATTCCGCCGCTGTCATACGCCCAAGTCTGCACACGCAACATCGAAACAAAAACACAAGAGACTAAAAAAAAAAATCGATTTTGTATTATGCAGATGGGTAAGTTTGTGTGAGTTTATTTTCTTTTATTTTTTTTTTTTTCTATTTGCTTTGGTTAGTTTTAGATCTTAAATTAATTTGAATTTAATTTATTTCATTTTAACTTTATAAAAAATAATAATAAAAAAATGAAAATTCGATTTTCATTCTGCATAGCGTAAGTTTTAGACACATTATGATTTCATTGTATTTTAGGTTCTCTATGTATATATATCTCCAGGCTTGAGCTTCACATAAAAAAGGAAATCATTAAAAGTCTTTTCTCTTTTTTCTTTTTTTAGATCATATTTTGCTTTCATTAGTTTACTTTAGTTTTAATAATCTTCAAGTTTTATTTTTTGCTTAGTTTTTTTTGGTTTTATTTAAATCGGAAAAAAAAAAAAAATAAAAAAAAAATAATAAAAAAATAAAATAAATAATAATAATATATAATAATAATATAATAATAAAAATTCTTATAATTTAGATTTGGTTTAGGTTTTTTTCTAGGATTTAGACTTTTCTAGATTTAGTTTTTAATTTTGTTTAAAGTTAGAATATAAAAAGAATAAAAATCATTAAAAAAATAAAAAATAATAAAAAAGAAATAGAATTTTTTGGTTTTGTTCAATGCTATTAGGCGTTAGCTCTTTTCAGTCTTAGACCTCTTTTAGTTTAGATTTTAATATTATTTAGATTTTTTTGATTTAAAAGTTTCATTTAATTTTAAATTTGTTTTATCTGAAAAATATAAAAATATTTTAAAAATTAAAAAAATATTTTGAAAAAGCTTTACAAAAAATTGAAAATTTCATTTTTTGGTGTTTCTATGTTCCATTTTTCTATAGTTAGATGCACTTAATGTTTATCTTGAAGTTAGCTATGTGAAAGTGGTAATTGATCAACATCTAAATTTTATGATCATTTAAAGCATTTAATTTTTCTTTAAGTTTAATTGCTAGATCACCATTAAGGCATTGTGTATTTGTTGAAAATCATCGCTTGGGTTATTTGATGATAAATGATTGTTCTACATGGTTTATATTTCTGCAATATTAAATAAATAATCATTTAATCATCAGCTCCTTAAGACACTGGTCTATTAACTTAGTAAAATCAATTAAGTGCTTGTTCCCCCTCCTTTCTCCCAACCCAACTGGTCTTCAGTTGGTCAACTATTTTCCCATAGGGTCTACCCCCCTTAGCCACGGGAGACAGGCTTAACGGAGAGATCGGGGATCAGGGTGATAGCCCCCGGTCTAAGCGTTGTCGTGACAATATGTGCGACAACAGGTAGTTCCAAAGGCTCTCTACTCTGCTTACGATTCTCCGATGCGATGTTGGTTCGGACCCGATATGGGCATGAACCAAATCCAATAAAGTTTCAAGTCCGGAACAGTTTTCCACCTAAGAAAATATCACAATTTCTCTGTGTAAATAGAGTTTTCCATAGAACTCTGTAAACGACTTAGAAATCTTGCATGTGCCGATATGAAGGGAAAAACGATCCTAAAGGCTTCAGTCAAGCATCACTTTGTAAAAATAAGGCGAATTATCCATTTTTCAACTCAAAAGAATGAAATTTAATAGATACACTCATATCATTATTAATTAGTAGAAGACCATTAATTCCGATAAACAGAGAGAGAAGTTTCAAGGGATAATGCTTCCAGCACCCGCCCTTCTGAGAGCCCTGTTGTCTCTTATTTATAAATAATGGATAAAGCCTTCTCACCATTATCCTTTACAAAAGCATGCTTTACATAAAATGATTTAAAGTGTAAAGCTTTATTACAGCTTATCCATAAGCAATATAATTAGCATGTTTTATTCTTAATTCTACTCTATCTTGAACTAGAAAAGAATGGAAATTTGCTGGTTAAAGGACCCCACTCCCTTTCCTGTAGATTTTTTTTGGGACTTTTGGAATATGTTTGAAGACTTTTTCCCTCTAAGTCACATGCTCCCGCATCATATCACTCAGTTTAAAGGATCGAGAAATTGAAAATTTGAAGAAGGGATTTAGACCAACCAATGAGGAGTTGAAAAATAAATGTAATATTCTTGCGAGTGAACTTAAACAAAAAGCTTCATTGCAACATTAGATTGACTAGTATAAGAAAAATTTTATTGCCGAACAACCATTATTAGAAACTAGAAGAATATTGTGGACATATATTGTTAATTATATTTCATATTTATGGGAATCATTTAAAGTAATTGGTCATGAAACAATTTTTTTGAAAATTACAAAAAAGGTAATAGAGGAGATCGAGCAAGAATTAAGGAGTAAACCATCAATAGCGATTCGGGTGATTAAGTTTTTTAATGCCATAGGTGATGAGTAGCTCAAAGTATTATGGGTTCATGAAATAACTAGCTAGGTATTAGAAACCAATAATGTTATCATTAAACAAAATTTTATCTAGCACGTGTAGGAGAAGTGCAGGTTGGTTTAGAAGGAAATTGATTAATTCAATATTAGGTTTAATCTTTTAAGAGGAATGGGTATGCATTCATGTTAGGAATCCAATGGAAAATCAATTGCTTTGGATGCATACAAAGAAATTTCAATAAGCATGGCACGAATGATGATAAATTCTTTGATATATGAGGACCTTCGAAAGGTGAGCAGTTTGCGGAAAAGCTAACGAATGATTTCTACATTCATTGGTGAGATCACTTTTTCCTAAGCGAACTTATCAAATGTATACTATTATGGATTTGGTTTATAGGAAACTAATATTGTATATCTATCTAACTGGGTCAAATTATGATCAAATTTATAATCTAATATTGTGAATTACTCAATTACTTTAGCAAAATCCAAGAATAGGGTGCAGGTGCAAGCTCAAAATTGGGTCACTGATGAAATTTCATTTTTAATGTATCGAATCATGTGTTTCCTGATTTCATAACTAAACATTGTTTCATATTTTTGTATAAAAACTAGAAATTAATTGAAATCAAGCATTATCTTTTTGCGAAAATTAAGACTTGTAATCTGTATTTTTTGAAGTATTTTACTTTCACACAACTTTTGCCAGGGAATAGTTAATGGAACTGACTAATAGCCTACTAACATAAGTACTCAATTTCTTAGATGGTTTCAAAAGTTTTGGTTATAATATGTCAAGATCAATAAATGTAGTAAAAATGTTAAACATAGGTTACTGTGCCTTATAAGCATTTCCCTAATGTTTTGTGTGGATAAAACAACATTGTATTTAACGGTAAATTATCAATGCATTTAATTGCAATCATTATTTATGATATAGTGAAAATCACATTTAATGAAAAAGTAACGTAAAACATTAATAATAAAACAAATTGACAAGAAAATAACAATTGATTTAATGTTATATTGTTATACCAAGACAGTTAGCCTATGTTGGACTTCAATGCAATGACATGTGATGATTCATATTATTACGACGTAATGGGTGTCATTTTAATTGGGCCTTGGTTAATCATGATCAACAATTACAATTGTCCATTGGACTACAACTTGCTCGTGCGTTAACATTGCCTCTCGCACCTAGTGAGATACCATGGTATAAATTGGTTGAGAGCTGCATCCTAGATCACACATTGTGATCAAAATAACATGGAAAATAATACTTCCCACCGTGTTTGATGAGATCTAATGGTCCACTATTGCTCCAAATCAACAACCCTAATTTTGCTACCTGTCATGTTACATGGGACTGTAGCCTCATCGCTAATCTCATAATGTATATTAATTTAGTTGGCTTTTTGACTCATAGATAGATAGATATATATATATATACACACACACACACACACACACACACACACTTAATTTTAATGCAATGAAACTAATTTTTAAATGTCACTATATTGTTATGTAAATGAATATAAAATAAGAATTAAGATATTAATACAATAACATTTAGTCGAATATTATTATAGCATCTAGTTCAATATGATTATATGATATGAACTTCAAAAAAGAAGACTTGGTGAGGTTTTCATTTCCTTCACTTCTCTTTTTTACTTTAGTTTCCCATGAAATTTAAATTTGTTTTAAATGACACTATTAAAACATTTTCAATAGTATGTTGGTATCAATTTCCAAAGTGTGTGAAACAAAAAATTCATGAAGCGCAATCCTATGGATTGGACTCTCTCAAGAGGGAATTTAAGAAATTTGGATATGGTTTTTACTAACTGATATCAAAACAATATTTTTGATTGTAGATCAGACAATTCCGTACTAGATGGATTGCTGATAATCAATGGCAAATGAATACCATTGAAATGGATAACAATCGAATGTCCTTTGAGAACTTTGATGTCAATTCATGATTTATATGACTTATGACTTATCAAAAACAATATGTAGGCTTGTTGGCTCTAAACTTGTTTCTAAAAACTCTAGGCATGTGGTTTGCTTCATTTTTTTATAGAAGTGACGAGTGTTCTCAAAGCTTGGTTTATCATATGTTTGTTGTTCTTTGAGTTTCCCGAGACTTGTTAGTATCATTTTTATCAAGAATATTTTTCCTGTGAAGTGCCTTCTGAAATTATTTTTGTTTTAAGAAAAAAATGCTTAAAATGGAAACTTTGTCATCATTTTCAGAGATAATTTCAATATTATTGGCCTTTTTAATTTGCTGTTGGATCAAAATCTATCATATTAGTTTTATAGAACTGAAGTCAAGGAGGAGAGGAGGGGGGTGATTACATTATGTCACTCAATTTGTGTTATTTTGTCAAAGGATATAATGTTGTAGCTATTACTATTGTAGCAGTAAGATTGGGAGAAATAGCCCAAGGAGGCAATGGAAGAAGCATGCAAGAAGAGTTATATTCCGTGAGAAAAGTTATATTAATTCTAATGAATAACATGTTGAAACTTGAGCAAAGGCTTGGGTAGCTATAATATGAACTTGATTCCATAAGAGATCAACTATAAGAGTTATAGCAAAGCATGAATAGGAAAAATAGACCTCCATTCTGGAAGCATAATCAGGAGGAGCCCCAACCTCCAGGAACCATCATTGACAAATAAAGAAATCGTTAGAAAATTTCGATACTTGCTTGGCCAATTTTGAAATTCAAAATGTATCAAAATCTACTTATTACAATTCTCTAGAATTAGCAAAACAAATATTTTCCCGAAACATATAGTAGAATAGTCCAATAACCTTGCATCACTTAAACTTTGATTACATTTATTGGACATAAATTCTGAAAATTATGCTAATTTGGATCATTACACTAATGTAAATGTTATTTATGGAAGTATTTTCTTTTGTTTTCTAATCAAATTGTACAATTCCAAACATGTAGGACTTGTTCGCTCCTTTAGGCAAGATTTCATGCTAGTATTAACTTGACTTATTGCTTTGTTTAAAAAATTGACCTATTTTGTATGCTGAAATGTAGGGAATTGTTAAAGACATTGCACTACATGAACTTGAATAGCTTAGTACTTTAAAGCTTGTTTAAAACTTCAAAACAAACATTCACATACATCATTTCTGAATAAATGTAATTCAACGTTGAAAATAATGTGAACATGATACAAGGTGGCATCATAGCTATACACTGGATAGCATGATAAATTCTAAAAAGACTTACATTTAGTCACACAAGTGTTTTTGTTAGTCAAAGTTTCAAGGTAAAATACTCTTATATATAACTTTATAACTCTATATATTGTAAATTATAATAAATAAGTTAAACCATAAAATAATTTATATTTTAACTTTATATTATTAAAAATAATTTCTTGTGTGCCAGAAGAAAATTTGTCTTCTTGCTCCATATATGCATAACGCCCCCACAACTCCTTCTCATGCACACACAACCTCTTTTACACATCATTTACCCCACACAGATCCCCGACTTCGTACACCTGTTTTGTAACACAATATTGCAATGTACAATTAAAAAATGTTAGGAGTTGCAAAGTAACAGGAGACACGAAACGACAAATTTTTAAATTTATTTGATGGAATCATTTACAACTTGTGGTACCATTCTAGCTAAAGTTTTGTGTCGTAAGAATAATATTAGAAGAATTCAAGTAACAAGAGCCAAGAGATGACAAAAGGCTTACAACAAGTAGCAGGAAGTTTATTGTCACGGTGTAGAAGTGTTATACAATGTACTTTGCAAATTTCTAATGCCAGTGAGACATGAAATGAGAATTGAAGGTCATATATATTTTCCATGTCGCCTCTTTATAGCCTATATTGCTAGCCAAGGAGACCCTAGATACATTATATTGTTTGGATCTGCCTGCCTATCTCATGTACAAACCCACCACCTTGTTTTCAATTGATTTCTGAAAATTCATTAACAAAGAAAATCATTTACAAACACAACCCTTTGACACAAAACCAAGCATTTTGCCACATCATCTAGAGATATCACTCTTACATTATGATGACATCATCTTGTCACATGGAGGTCTTTGAGTTGTGCCATGTGTCACATGGATTTGTCTCATTTGACCACCAAAACCCCAAATCTTCCTGCCACATGTCACATATGCAGAGTTCCATGTCATTACATTGATCCAATCAAAACCACATGTATGCCACTTACTTGACTTGTCATCTTATGTAGCATGAATCGATATAAAATTAAATTATGATTTCTTTAGAATTGAAATTAAACTATGGGAGAGTAGTGTTCTATGGCATGGAAGCCTAGTTTAAATGTTTGTTAAGCTTATTGTTTAAAGTAAGGTAAAATGGATTTTTGTACATGTTGGAACCTCCCATTTACATAGAAGTAATGATTACACAATGCTTCAAAGTAAATGTTATTAAGCACTTGAACAATATCCCTATTACATGTCGATTCATCCTTATATTCACCGATAAGGGAGCTTTACTATAGTACATTAATAGTAACTAGTGTTGATCCCTGGAAATGTCTTGGCTCAACATGTGAGGAATTGCCCGACCAGAGTCTCGACTAGACTCCTTTCTATTGTGATGGAAACCTTGACTGGTTTAATGGGTCTCCAATTACCCATGTCCTATGACTAGTCTAAGATTAGTTTAGCTTAATTTATCTAATATATAAAATATATACAATGATGGTCGCCGGTTTGTTTATGGATGATGATGATTGTGATTAACAAACTGAAGGAAAGGGAATTATATGTATGATATGACTTTAGAAAAGATGGCCTTTTAAGTGTGACCGAAACGAGGGCTTAGTCTAGCCATTGCAAGGCTTGCTCCCACTCAAGGGGATTTTATAGAATAAAAGACTTTGTTGTAAATACAGATAAGGTTAATACTAAGATGCAAATGATGAAAGAAAACCTATCTTGATCAGGAAAATGAAAACCTCATTCCCAATTAAGAGTTAATTACCTAAAGGAGAAGGAAAAGGACTATGAATGGATTCAAAATTATGATGAACCTCATGTTATCAAACTAGCTCAATAACATAAAATTAGTGAAATCAGACATGCAGAGAAATTGCTTACATGAATTTACTAACACAAATTAGCCTCCATGAATTCACAATAAAGCCTAATTTCAATCGTGACTAGTCCTGCAATAATAACTTTAATAGAACACTCATTAGCACTCAACAAATGACATAAACAATAACGGAAATATCACAAGCTAATGAGCCAATTAGAACATAATTAAAATTAATATAAAAGAAGTACTGAGAAATAATAATAATTTATAAATCATTCACAATAATATACTGAAAAGAAATTCGATTTTTTTATGCTCCAATGCCTCTGAACATGTATATCAGTATATTAAAAGCTTAGAAGTGATGATAATTAATCAGAATTCTGATCTCTAGAGTTTTAATATTTTGAATCGATTTACAAGTAATGCCACCCATATTCTAATTATGCAAAAAACATGAGATCTTCCTTGTTTTGAAACGCAGCGAATACACTATTTAAACTAATAATTTACAAATCATTCATAATAATATACTGAAAAAAATTGATTTTTTCAGGCTCCAATGCCTCTAAACATGTATATCAGTACATTAAAAGCTTAGAAGTTTAGAAATGACGATAATTAATCAAAATTCTGATTTGTAGAATTTTAATATTTTGAATCGATTTACAAACAATCCCACCCACCCATATTCTAATTAGACCTTATTTTGAAACTCAGCCGAATACACTATTCAAACTGTTTCTGTTTAGCCACCAATGAGAAAATAATATGCCTGCAAATTACATGTGAAGAAAATGGATTAGTTATGAACATAATTAAAATCTTATTACAAAATGGCAAAGATTTGGCATATAGCATGAGGCATAGCAAAAATCATGGCAGAGTATCCATCGCAGATTATGATTCACCAAGTTTCAGAGTTCACGTCATCACACAGTGAAATGTGGTCGATTTTGGTTCTGGGTAAATATGATGAAGTTAATTTAGGTAAGAAATGAAGTGTAGCCATGCCTAAAACACAAAACTAAGTTAAACTAAATGAAATACGTATATAGTCTCAGAATATAACTTTGAATATAATATGACATATTATGTACGTGTTATGATCTACCATTGGGTTAGTTATATGAAACTATGAACATATATATAATACACATTTATATAATGGTGTATTAACATATAGCTTTATCATATACATATAGCTTTATAGTTACAATGGTATGATACTTTGTGAAGTTCATTATTATATATAAAGTTTTGTTTTTTCATTATAATATGTAAATTGTATCACATGGTAATACATGATATATAATAATTATAATATATATTATATATAATATATATATATAATTTCAATTTCATTAGGTTTTATTAATTCCAATAGTATTTATCATTAACATATCAATTTTTTCCCATCAAAAGAAATATTAATTATTATATTAAAGGAATTAAAGTTATTTAATAGAAATAATAATAAAAAAAAAAATTTATACACTAAAAAAATAAATATTATATATATATATAATAATATATATATATATATATAGATATTCATGTGCCTAAGTAATTTAAGTTAATTCTCTTCGCGTGTGGGATTTTTCATGTAAAAATAAAAATAAAAATGCCAATCAATGTACTAACCAAACCATTACATTGTAACGATTTTAATTAAGTTAACACTTTTTTCTTGTTTGATAATGTGATTACATCATATAACAAGAAAATGCGATGAGCTATAATTCTATGACATTGTGACCATTTTAAAATCCTCTCATTGCGATCTTGCATAGGAAAATTGCGAAATAGGTTTCCTTTCTCCTCTTTTCTATCTTGTTTTATGTTATTATTGCATTTACACAGAGAAAATGCTATAGAGTTTAAACGGTTAAGGTTATTATTGCATTTACACAGAGAAATGCTGTAGGGTTTAAATGGTTAAGGTCAAGGAGATCTAGGCATAGATTTTTAGAATGGAGCAAATTTTTACTAAGGAAACTTCTTGAGGAGTTACTATCAAGGTAATAATAGTAATGGAACTATAAGCATACTAAAACAAAACAATATCTCAAAACAAAACAATAAATCTTAAAGGGATATTGATAAAATTCATAAGAATAACCCCTTTAAATTAGGAAAAATTAAGAGGGATGTTGTGGCCACAACATATAGTTTACAAGTTTAGAATAGTTACTAAACACTACAATGATGTTTTCACCAATACATTGGACCAAATATTGAAGTAACAGTATCATAATTTCTCTATCCTTTCTCAAAAAATGTGGTATCTCACACTGGATAAATCTTTAACATGTTGCGCCAAAGAGTTGAAAAGGAAGAAAAGCCTTCTAGCTTAAAATAAGCCAATTAATATGTGTAAACATTCTCACCTTTGTAGAATTTGATTCAGATTGGATCATTATATTGTTTGTCATCCTTCTTGATGCTTTCAAAGTGGAAAAAGTGGAAGAATCATCTCTAAATACCATTTTTAGTAATGGGACCCAATTTGGTAAAACGGGGTCTAAAACCTTCCAAGAGCATTTTGAGGCATAAAATGATGGCTTTTGGGGGTAAATTTTTTTCACTCTAGCGCGACACCTTTTTTTCCTATCTTACACATAGAGAATTTTCTAACGGTGCAAGAATTACGTCAATTTGAGTAGCATGTGAAAGTTATGTCACTCAAAGGTTGACCTTAATGTTTCCACCACCATAATTTAAGAGGATGCCATGTCAACCCCCATAATTCATGAAAAAGGGGCTAGCCACGTGATTATGATAAACAAGGCCCTAGAAGAATCTATATTGTAATTCTGGTTAAGAGTTGAGGTAGTCAAACCTAATCACTAGTAGAGTATTGGGTTGTGTTATAACCAAGCCACTAGGAGGAAAAGATGTTCCATTATTTTGAGTGCATTTATTCAATAGCTAAGAAAAAACAACCAAGTGTGATAGGAGATAGAGCACACAAAGAGGATCTTTTTAGTGTACAAACCCACAAGCCACAAATCACATGCCATGCTTCTTTGTACTTGCAGTCATATTTCTATTCAGAAAAAGAGGGCAGAGCAACCTCACCTTCTAGTTGGGTTTTTTCTCGAAAGGGTTTCCTAGGTCATATTGTATGTGAAATGTGTTTGTGAGTTTTTATTTCTTTTTTCTCTATTTTATTCATAATTTTAATTTTCATGCATGTGCTATTAAAATTATTTTACAAATCTATAAATCTAAAAAGATATAAAATTTTAATAGTGTAGATTTTGGATGTTTAAGTATAATTTTATTAGATATGTTGTGACAAACTATCAAATGGAATATCCATGGAAACTTATAGATGAGAATCAAAGAAACCTTCTTTGAGATGTGAATTTTGTTATGTGATTCAAAATTGGAGAAACCTTCTTAGAGATCTAAATTATGCTATGTGTGAAAAAAAAAGTTAAATGGTCATTATTATTTAATTTAATAATTTGTTTAAATTAATTAGTTTTATATTTCTTTTCTAAATGGCATAAAATCAATATTCTCACCACTGTGGATTGAACACATAGTTCATTAAAATTGGATTTTTTTTATTACAAGGACTTCACTAGAATTGTGTTTTTTGGTTATCTTGAAATTCTAGATCCACTACATAATTCCAAATTTAATGAAATATGTGTTATTGACATGAATATGATGACTGATAAACTACTTGAAGTTCATGAAATCAATTTTAAATAGGCAACCGACTTGAGGAAGGTTGGGGAGAGCGGTGACCACTACAACGAGAGCGCGTTCTCTGGGACCAACCAGATTTCAACACTAGCAGAGGACGTCTATGGACAGCTGCAGTTGGCTCAAGGGTTCTTCCATTGGGCGACTCCCATTGCAACTGTTTCTCCACGTTGTCTTGAGCTCGTGGAACATGCATGCATGTTTTTTGTATGCAAGACACATGGCTGCCTACATGCTTTAGCTCCCTATGTTCTGAAATCCTTTAATCCTCATTTCTTTGTCCTGTGAGCCGTTTTGGCTTTTCGTCTTTCGTCCCTTCTGCCTGGGACGGGGGGCTCATGTTCGAATGCTCTTTTGCTCTCGATAGTAACATTTCCACTCAGCATATTGATAGAGATCCCTGATTCTCAATGATCTTCTGGTGTTTAAATCTTACTTTCTGATGCTTTGGTTCTTACATTTGCTGGCGCTCTCGTTCGCGGTAAGGAATATGGACTCTCTTACAGATAGCATTAAGCTCGAACTCCTTAATAAGAACCTGGTGGATGTTGTCCCTGGGGAAATGAAGCCGACATGGACGAATGGCAGAACTAATAAGGCTTACATCGCCAAAAGGATCGACCGATTCCTAGTGCATATCAGTATTATAGACAGCTTGGGAATGCCTCATTCATCAGTGGAGAATATATTAGTGTCTGATCATAGACCAATTGTGCTATCCTGGCCGATGAAAGGTTTCAAAAAGGAATTCTCGTTCAAATTTAATCACTCTTTCCTACAGGATCCAACCTTCAATGTTCTCATTGAAAACGCATGGAAGGAATTGTCTACTAATGCATCTCTCCCCCCTTTCCTCACTTTTCGTGATAAGATGACTGCTTTGAGGAAGATTGTTAAGGATTGGGAAGTGGGGAAAAAGGAAAAAGATAAAAAGGAACTGCTGTCTATCCAACAAGAACTGGACTCCATTCTGAGGGAAGTAAATGCTAATTCCCTCTCTTTCTCCATGAAATGTCGCATCCGAGAACTTGAAGGGAAAAAATTCGAATTATTGAAGAAAGAGGAATCCTTCTGGCGGCTTAAAAGTAGGGAAACATGGCTTCAAGAAGGGGACAAAAATACGAAGTTTTTCCACAAGTTTGCAAGTGTAAGACGTGACAAAAACACCATATGGAAAATTATGAATGATAATGGAGTCTCTTTTGTAACTCAGCAAGACATTTCCAGGGAGGCTGTAAACTATTTCAAGAACCAATACAACAGAAGGAACAACGTTGCCTTCCGGGATATTCTGTGGGGTATTGAATTGGTCCCCCAAATGTTTGATGAAGATGAAAATGAAGCGTTGTTTCAACCAATAACAGAAGAAGAGCTCCTTCGAATCCTGAAGTCTTTTCAGAAAGATAAGAGTCCTGGGCCGGATGGCTGGACTATTGAATTCCTCACTCATTTCTTTGATATTTTCAAGGATGATATCCTAAGGATGGTGTAAGTGTCAAGGATGTCTGGCAACATTCATCATATTACTTCTTCAACTCTGATCGCTCTTATCCCAAAAAAAGCGGACTTGGTTTCGTTTAAAGACTACAGATCGATTTCTCTGTGTAATATATCTTTCAAGATTATCATGAAGGTTATTGCCGAAAGAATCAAAGGTATTCTAGCTTTCTTTTTAACAAAGGATCAATATTCTTTCCTGAAGGGTCGGAACATCCTCGATGCTGTGGCAAATGCACAGGAGTGCCTCTCTTCCCTGTCTGCTCAACAAACTCCAGCAATCATCATGAAAATAGATTTGCAGAAGGCATTTGACTGTGTAGATTGGGTTTTCATGGAATGTTTGCTCGCTAAGATCGGTCTCAAGTCAAAAAACATTCGATGGATAATGGCATGTATCGAGAATGTGAACTATGCGGTTATTGTTAATGGGTTCCCCACTCACTTTTTTCAAGCTGAGAGAGGCCTGCGATAGGGATGTCCTCTCTCACCTCTTTTGTTCATCCTGGCCTTGAATTCTCTAAGTATCCATATCAACAAAGCGGTGGCCGAAGATAGATGTAAACCCATTAAGATATGCAGGCACATTTTCTATTCACACAACCTCTTTTTGGACGATGTTCTCTTATTTGCAATGCTCTCTAGATCTTCGTGGTCTTGTTTCAAAGATATTCTGGACAAATTTCAAAGAGCCTCCGGTCCCTTTATAAAAAAGCAAAATCTATGCTATATCATAATGATGTTGACTTGGAGACGGTGGACTGGATTTCTCAGCTCTTTGGTATTGAATCAATATCGCTCAAGCACGGCCTCAAATACCTTGGCTTTCACCTTAAAGAAAATGGTTACTCCAAACTTGACTGGCTCTGGTTGACAGAATTTTTTTCCAAAAAAATATCTGTATGGGAATACAGGAGCCTATCCTTGGCGGGGTCACACTCTCACAAGCTGTTCTTTTGCAGATGGCGGTTTACTGGGCACATCTTTTCTTCCTTCCAGTAAGCATAATCCAAAATATGACCTTGATTACGACAAATTTCATTTTGGGAGGTAGCTCCGATCAGAGGAAGTTTCACTTATCTAAAATGGACAAGATTTCTTTGCCAAAGAATCTGGGGGGCTGGGGTCTAAAGGATTTGAGAATCTTTGGTAAGGCACTTTTGTGCAAATCGCTATGCAGAGGGATTTTTGGGGTCAGGCCATGGAGACAGACTATTAAACAGAAATACTTGAAAGGTAAGGGCCTGGAGTTCTGGTATAGGAAAGGTGCTATTAGAATAAAAAAGGATCGGCAATATGGCTTAGCTTCAGGAAAGTCGAGAATTTTTTTTTGTCAAAACTTAGATGGAGGATCCACTCTAGAAGCAGGATTTTCATTGGTCTTGATCCTATTGCCTGTAATCACAGTTTCTATCTTCCAAAATATCTTTTAACTGCCCTACATAGAATTGGTGTTTTCGCCTAGGACAAACTTATCTTGGACTGGTCGGGCCTTTCTCCCAATTGGAAGGCCGCAAATGACGTTGGTCTACCGGCTGATCACTCTTCTACATGGAATGTGGTCATTGCTTCCTTACATGCATGCAGGATTGTTCGCGGGGGACAAATTGACCATCTTGTTTGGTTCTCTTCTAATGCTTCTGCTCCAGTCAGAGTTAAAGACATATATTCTGATCTCATCTACTCAAAGGCTTTGAGCTATGCTTTTATATTTTCGACGACACTATGGAAATCAGGATGCCCTCCTAGAATGATCTTTTTTGCCTGGTTGGTTTTCAATAACAGGAATCTAACATGGGATAATCTGAGGAAGAGGAATTGGCATGGCCCCAGCAGGTACTCGATGTGCAAGTCAGAAGAGGAGACAAATCTTCATATGTTTTTTCAATGCATCTCCTCACAGGAAATCTGGTATGAACTTGCCATTTTATTTGATTTTCCTCACAATTTATTTGCTTCTGTACATGCAGCCTTTCAATGGTGGGATTCTCAATGTGAGTCAAGGCACCCTCTTCTTGTCATCATGATTTGGTTTTCCTGGAAGTGGCGGAACCATAAAATTTTCAGAGATTTCAGGCCCCCCTATAAATCTATTTTTCCCTGTATAAGCTCCATTTTTTTTTGTGTTTCATGCGCATTGGTCTAATCCTTGGGCACAAACTCTGCTCTTTTCTTTTGATTTTCATGTAAAAGCATATGTATCTATGTGTTTCTGTCACTCAACCTTTTGTTCTATCTGCTCCTTTTCTTTCAGTCTCCATATTACGCAATGCTATATTTCACTCTTTCTACATGCTTCCTCTCAAGTATGACTTTGATTTGGAGTTGCTCAAGTCATCCTTTTTGTACCCAATCATGGATTTTATATTGACTTAATATAATCTATGATGCTTTTTCTTCTGAAAAAAAACTACCTGAAGTTCCATAGGTTAAGTTAACGATGATCAACAGTTCCATATCTCCCCAATGTTAGTATAATAGGCATGCCATCCTAAGGGAGTTTTGATTTGATAAATATTTAACGAGATCACGATGAACACCAGTAGAAACTAACGAAACTTGTTGAGTGTACAATCCAACAAACCGTCATTCATATTAACATTATTATAGTGGTCATAAATCAAAATTTTTATAACCCAATATACTTGCGGTTCAATCAATATGAGAACTACTTGAGAAATAACTAAAGTTTCTAATCTAATTATCTCTAAATTGCAAGATTTTCAAGTTCCCAAGGATTTAACCCCCCAATTTCATCATAATTAGGACGACAAACCAATGTGTGTCGATGGTTGTGAGTGTGGTAATTTGTTTGGTGTTGAGGGGCATCCATTAAATTACTATTCTACAATGTAACTTCATTCCACATTTCTTCGACTTAGATTGGATTTTAATGTATATAACAACAATTAGAGTTCTGCTTGTTACTCATCACTCCACGGAAGCAACTAGTTAAGGATATGCTTATCAGAGTTCTAGGAATATGTATGAGCAAGACTTTAGAAGGAATAGAACTTTTAAGTTTGTATTGATAACTCTTGTGAGCTAAATCCTCGTCCTTCATATGAAACAATAAATTTTACTCCATAATCTGACCACGTAGATGAATTTTATGTTTCTATGGTTTGTGGCTTAGTATATTTTAAGGAATGGTTTATTTCACAATGACTAAGAATCAAATGTGAGTACCTTTCTTAATACTCTTAAATGTGAGAAGGGATCAAATTTTCCATTAAAGAAAACAACAATAAAAATATTGTCAAGACTCATGAGGCTATAGACTCAAAAAATGAGTTTCCTATCTAATAACTTCACTTATACAATTTAATCATGATGAAGATAATCAAATATAATAGGTAATTTATGCAACGAGAATTTTTTTCCTCAAATAATACTCCAGGGCTCAAGAGTAATATATTCTTACTACTGGAACACTTGGTCATTAAATATATTAGATCTAGTTGAAGAATATATGTAACCAATTTTTTACAAAAGTGCCTCTACATTATACTAATTGGAAGTTTTAATCATAAGAGATTTATATTTTATGCAAGATGGAGGTATGTAAAATAAGTGTATAGAGGGTGAATGTGTGTGGAGGTGCAGGAGTGGGGATGTGTACAGAAGGAGGAACATGTGGAAGGGAGATCCATACTTCCACACATCCCACATATAACTTCTTGGGTTGGGTCCTGATCAAAATATCTAGAATAAATTCCCATCTTATGGTGCATGTGGGCATTAAGAACTCATAACATTTTATATATTGGAAAAAATTGATGTATGTTATGAATTTCATGCATCGAACACAAGCATAGAGAAGAAAGAATTAAATTCAATTTAAATTTACACTAATTGTCTAACTGCATGCCCCCACCATAGCTAGTTGATTACCATGTCAATAATTTTTTTTTAGACTAGATGCTTATGTTTGTTTTGTTTAACATATTCTCTTAATCTTGGATTTTTTTTCTACATGGAGCTAAACTTTCTCCTTAAAATAATTAAAATTTTAGAGCTGAGGATTCGAACAATATATAAGCAAAATGCAAGAAGGTATATGAAATTGTTCTAACATGTGCATGTCACTAATCTATTACACTTAGTCAACTGTGTAAGGACTTTACAAAATTTGATTTAAGGACTGTACAGAATTTAACAGCCATTGTAAAGATGGTAAAAGATTTCTGAAATAAACATCATGAAACTATGATAATCTTACATAAAATTTTACAAATCTAACTGACGGAATTGAGGAGAGTACCTACCTGTATTCCTGCAGTTGATGATGCCTCAAGCTGTTCCCGCTTCTGTTACCAAAAAGAACGAAACCACCGAGCCAAACTGAGCAGAACCTTGCTACTAAGTCCAGTAAGCTTCTCAATTGAAGCAGATTGTTCCCCCGTGCCCAAAAACCTCAGAACAACAAGGCTTAGTTGTTCCTGATGATAAACTATGTGTACAAATTTTCCTCCTATTTCTCCCCTCTTCCTCCAACTGTCCCTTCCTTCTTATAAGTCTCCATTTATCGACTTCCTCCATCTTCGTGTCCAAATTATGATACATGTTGAATTTTATAAACAAAATCTGATTTTATTTTATTTGAATATCTTAATTTGAAATAAATTTTATTTATTTATTTTAATGATTTAATTTTATTTAATTTCATAAATTTTAATTTACTGTAAGTGGGTCATTACAAACTGTCTTGTCACTGGTTATGAGAACTTGGCTTCTTGGAGGTAAAACTCTTGCTCATAATCTATCTTATTTTGTGTCTGCTATAATTCAAATGATTTTTTAATATGCTTTAATCTACGCTGCAGGAGGTTGACCAAGTTTATGTGACATTTTCCCAAAATGATGTCATGGAATGAGAAAATATTTGTGTACATGAAAATTGATTTTTTGAAATATTTAATTAAGTTAGTTTTGTAGTTTCAATGGCATTTTATATGTTTAAATCCAATTATCATTACACAATGCTCCAAATTAAATTCTATTAAGCATTCAAATGATGTTATGATTACATATCGATTCGCCCAATAAATGATAAAAAGACATACATTTACCGACAAGGGAGATTTTGTTAATCATAATAATAAGCCTTAATTAATTTTTTAATATGCTTTAATCCATACCTCAGGAGGTTGATTAAGTGTATATGAAATTTTGCGAAAACATTCTCGTGGAACATACAAATATTTGTGTCAAATAATGTGAAAATTGATGTCTTGCAGTTTGTGCAGGATAGAAGTGTGCAGTGGGGAGAATGTGTCACAGGTGAAAAAATTGGCATATAATGGTTCTCTCACACATATCGCTCTTCCACATAAACATTTAAAAGCTTTCCATCTTGTGGAGTCAAGTTATAAAATTAATTTTAAAATGTGAATTTTAAAATAGTTATATAGTTATGAAATTAGTTTTAAAATGCCAATTTTTAGCGTAGCATGATATTATTTTTAAAATATCAATTTTTATCCTATGTTCATAAATGAAATTTATTATGAAGCATTGTGTAATGATTATAGTTGTGAACAAATGAAGAAGGTGGAGAGTGCTCCACTACCAGTATCCATTGTAGCAAATTATACAAAAATTCATTTCAACTTACATTGAACAACATGCTTAATAAGCATTTATACCATGCTTTTGCACCACAAAACTCTACTATGCCATAGAATTCCAGTTTTACATAAATAATAATTTAATTTTCTATTGGTTCATGTTACACAAGATGATGAGACAAGTAAGGTGGTGTACAAGTGGTGCTAACTAAATTAGTGTGATGGCATGACACTCCACACATGTGACACATGGTAGTAAAATTCGGGGTTTTTTGTGTTCAAGTTGGCCAAATCCATATGACATGTGGCACAACTCATAGACTTCCATGTGGCATGATGATGTCATCATAATGTAAGAGTGACATGATTAGATGATGTGGAAAAACATTGGGTTTCATCCTAGAGAGTTGTGTTTGTAAATGGTTTCCTTAGTTAATGAACTTTTGGAAATCAATTGAAAACAAGTTAGCGGCCCTGTAGCATGAGTTGAGAAGGAATCTCTAGACAATATGAAGTATAATGGGTCTCCTTGGTTAGTGATGTAGGCTCTAAAGAGGAAACATAGAAAATAAACATGCTCTAGCACCTCATCACCAGATTCTGGGATATTACTAGAATCTACAATCGACATACGTATGCCCTATCCACTCACTTCTTCCTCACATTCCCATCCCACACAATAGTCTTTCAGAACATGATTATAAATTAATTATTTCTGTTTGCCCCCCATTTTCTGCAGAGCAATGCAACTTACCCTTTTACATTCACATATGCGACATGCATTATTTTCACATGCATTTTAACTCTACACATATCCTTGTTTCATAGTCATTAAATAATACATGCCTTACCTTTGCACATGCTTTATTGCGTACATCCCTTACTTTCACCAATGTTAGTGTTAATAAGTTTTTTTTCAAGTGGAGACCCTTGTAACATAGGCTTACAAAAATAACCAAATGAGCAATACTATTATTGTCCACTTTGTTTATATATAAATAACATTGGAAATATAAATACCACCTTCTTCACATGGTTTTCTCCTGCACATAGTTCATTTCTACATAAACTTCTTCATTTTCATGTGGGTGAGGGCCATTGATTGTGATTAACCAATGCAATTGGATTTCATAAAAAATGCAAGTTTGTTTGTTGGGCCATTGGATATAAGAAGTTTGCACCATTGGATCTGGAAGGAATGGCACTATAATAAAGGATGGAAATTTGACATGAGTCACAATTTCCCCTAGTTAGTAACACGATGACATAAATTTAATTGATGCATATTATGATGCATATAACACAAACATAGAGTCAAAAGCAATAAAATTTGTTTAAATTCACAATAAATTATCTAATTGGAAAAACTTTATCAAATTTAATAAAATCCACTCACAAAGATTTCAAATGTTATCTTTGCAGTAGAAGGATGTACATAGTTAAATGCTATGTAGAAGCAAGCCATATGTGAAGGAAAAGTCTACCCAAAAATAAATTGTGTGAAGGAAAAACAATTTTTCTTTTTTCTTTTTTTTTAGCAATCACAGGATTTGGAAATTTCATAAAACAACTGGACAATGCAAGAAATTACATTGCAAAAGAAAACACAACATAATACAATGAACTAGCTACAATTTTTTTATAGACTCCATGCATCTAAAAAAATTAAAAAAGAATCCTAGGATATCAATGAAAATCATATGGTACTAAACATCACATCGAGCACTAAGCATAGAGCATTAAATATTATACCATGAAATATTTGTAATGATAATAGCTAGCATAATTCACATAGAGCACTAAAGCATATAGTGCTAAATATTATACCACGAAATATTTGTAATGACAAGAGGTGGCATAGAAACAATTTATAACATTGAGTATAAAAGCATGTGAGAAAGGGAAAATTCCATAAATCAATTTTGTGTAATAGTGCTTGTGTGGAATAAGTCATATACAGAGTGGAGATGTATCAAACAAGCACACAAAAGTGGGAATCCATACATAGCTACGAAGGTGGAAATTTGTATGGAAGTTGAAGTGTTATGTGATAGAAGAATGTATGGAGTTTATGGAGTAAATTTAACAATCCTTGATTGTATTTCCCTGACACAACATCCCCTAACAACCATTCTATGATGGTTGTGAAAACAACTTTCATTCCTTGGTATTTGAAAGCGATAACCATAATATTTTGTATAAATTTATTGTTGCATGTGCCAAGGAAAAAAAACTTGGATCTTTTGGAGTATGTATAATATAAGTAAATAACATAATACAAAACATGGAACTTAAACAAACAACTTCATTGGAATATGTCTTTATACAATGTTAATAACTAATGAAAGACAAAGTAAATACATAACATTAATTAGTGTCACAATAATTTTTAAGTCTTAATTGCACATTTACAAACATTTCTTGACGATGCAAATAAATAAAATTGTCATTGTATTTTCATAATCAAGTTCTGATGGTTTACTATAAATGTGCCATAGATGTGGAAACTAGTCAACAAATCAATAATAGCGTATTTAACCACACAATATTGATGATAGGAAATTTTTTGTAGATCAACAATACTTTTTCCAGTTTTACACCTTTAAGAATATAATATGTTGTATTCTTGTTTTCTATCTGTATCATATAGTTTAACCGATGGAAGTAGACAAAGGGACAAATTTTTCTTGCAATTGGTACAATAGACTTAGTTTCATCCATTTTTCTGTGAGTTGTGATTGGACTACTGCATTTTTTATACGTGGCTTCAAAGGGATTTGTATATGCACTTTTTGTTGTCAGTACTCCTTCTAAATGCTGCAAAACTGATATACAAAACCGAATTTCAATATGTCTAATGTCTATATATATGTATGTATATTACAATTTACCGTGCATACTCCACCTACCGAAGAAATCATTTTTCAGAGACTTTGTACTTTCTTATCTACTTTCAATGAACATATGAATGTCGATTGTGAAGTCTAGAAAATTTTTCTTGCTTTTTAACTATATTTTTTAGCAATGTGAGTGGAAATATGTTTTCTTGCAATTGTTTTTGAATTTAAATATAAATTGGGAGAAACTTGTCATGTACTTGAACTTGTTACATATGAAACATTTGTAGAACAATACATCCAAATCATATAATAAGTGTACAATACGTTACTATAATTGGAACATTCAAATAAATATAAGCTTGTTATTGCCTTGTCCTCATCGACATTGCCATCTTTGATTTCTAGCTTGTGTTGAATCCATGTCTATGTTGTTGAAATAGAAATGACACTGATTGTTCCAACTGGAAATAAATCTCAACTATGTGACATATTTGTAATCATCATATTTGGGAAAATTTAATGCTCTCTACAAATAAGAAGAATGTTTTCGACAATGTTGGAATTAGTTAGTGAGATTGTTTTCTCACAACCACCACCATCATACTTGTGCTTTGGAATTATTTTCAAACTTGTAATAGAAATCCAAGAATTTTCATTAAGTTTGTCTTCATGTTTTTTGATAAGGTGCATAGGCACAAGAAATGTTAATGTCATTTATCCTTCTTATCTACAAATCTACACAAAGTGTTGGTGTTGTCTTATTTGCTTTGTCCAAAAAAGTCTTGTATGTGACCAACATAACACTATGGAAAATGGCTCATGTTATATTTTTAATGGTATCTTGAATTGATATTGGTATATATTGAAACTTCTTTTCCTATTTATAAGCATTGGATTGAAATTAATTATAGAAAAGAAAAAAATTCTAATTTCTAGCTAGCTAAACATGGACACAACTACCTTTCTGCTTTTGTTTCTTGTTCATTTTCTACATGTTTCATTTTGTTTGGTGTGATATCTACTTTTGTAATTATTCTTTTTGTGATGTCTACTTATTTGCTTATATCTCTTGTCATGTCATTGACAATAGCATTATTTGACATCGATTCAAAATTTGACATTTTTTTGTTGTTCACAAGTATTGCATTGAAATCATTGTTTGAAAGGACATTATATTTGATATTTTTTTTTGTAGGCTAAGGTGTTACTCTTTTCTTTCTATTTCTTCAAATCAAAAAGGTACATCAAAATGGGTGTTGCCTTCCGTTCGCCCTCTCGGGGAAACCGAGTGTTTCAGCCACCTGAAGTTCTTAACCGCCGACCAAAAATAAAAGGACCATAGTCTATTTATCCAGGCTAAATACACTAGACATTCTTTCAAGTTTCTGATTCTGTTGGCATGCATATAACTGCTATCTATCTCTAAACTTTGAACCTTGCCTACCTTATCTATATTATGCATATTCATCAAAAGTAAAACATAACTAAAATTACTCAGCTGCTGCCTCTGGATGCTGGGTAGTCTCCTTGTTGCCATGCTGCTGGCCTTCTTTTATCATCTGTTGAATCTCGTCTAGCTTTTTCTCCTACATCTCCAAGGTGATTTGAATAATACGAAGCTCCCTCCTCAAATTTGGGACTCCCTGTGCCAATTCTGCCATCTCAGTTGCTTCTTGCTCCAGGGCCTTAGCCAATAACCTCTTCATTACCCAGTAGATATGGAGTGACTGTTTAAACATTGACATTCTGCCTCTAGTGTTACCAGGGTCATGGATAAGAAATTCCCAGTCTTCCATCTCAGAATCCGACTGAGCTTGAATGGCTTCCTCCTCCATATTTTGAATAATTCTCCTAATTTTGGGGCATGTATTCTGAATATAAGCCCTCTCAGCTTGCTGGACTTTCTTCTCCATTGTCCGTCTCATCCTTCTTCCTGGTCTCCTCCTCTGTTCGTGTCTTCCTCGCCTTGCTCCTCGGGCTCTGTTCGCTCCGCTACCTCTCCAATTGCTTAGTTCCGGCTCGCTTTCCGCTTGCCTATTTTCCCACTGACGACCTCTGTGCTTAACCCTTCCTCCTCTCCGGCTCCGCTGATCATCACTGATTTGCTGCTGCTCCCATTCATCTTCACTTCTGTTTCACCCGCCAGCTGTTTGCCTATCTGCATCCTCCTCAGAGTCGTCGAAGATCTCGTATATCTCTTCCACTTTCTCCTCTTTCATAACCTCTTTTCCTTTCCTGTCTCTTTCTCTATCGCGCTCAGCCTCCATTTCTTCGGCAATCTTGGCTCGCTTCTTGGTCTCCATAGTATATTTCGCCGGGAATCGATTTAGCTTCTCTCTCAAACTGCTCGCCGTCTCTGCTCCTCCTATCCCTCTGCGGGTTTCAATGACTTTCTTCCACTGCCGAGTCCCTTGCTGCTGTGCCTTTATAAATCTTACAACCCCGCTCCTCCTACCTATCCGCTTATCCTTCCGTTGCCATCTGTTAATTTAGCCTTCTCCTTTCCTATCAACTGTCCTGTTTGTTTCATTGCCATTTATGGACTCTGACATATCCTTTCTTCCTCTTCACCGATTCTTAGCTTTGATTGGATTGCTGTAAGGTTGATTTTTCCTTTCTGTTTTCGCACATTCCGGTTTTATTCCCACATGGTGATCTATGATATCTTCCTTAAGCCGTGTCTGACAATCATTAAATGCCTGAGCCTGTTTATCCATATCACCTGTCTGCCGCACGAATACTAAGATTCACGTGTGTAACCTATTCATTATTTTCCTTCGATGCTTGGTCATGGTCATTATTGATAATATTGGCCAGCTCCTCCCATTCTCCGCTGGGTCATACCATCCTCCACTGGTTGTCGACCTTGCCATCTCGACCTTTGCAACCCCAATTCACGAGGAAATCCGCCGCTCGATTTCCATTCCTTTTTACATGATTAAAAATATTGTATTCAACTGCTTTCAACAGTTCCGCTATCTCTTGGATGATCCCAGCCGTTCGCCAACTGTTGGTAACCTGCTCCCAATTCTTTCCATTGTTTAGCTTCTTTAAGATTTCAATTGCCATCTGCTAGTCTCCCTCAATCTCCAGATTTCTGTAGCCATTGCAAATCACAATTCTCAACCCTTGGTGAACCGCCCATAACTCAGCCTCATTGTTTGTCATCTCTCCACCCCACTCTGCATAGATCCACCTGGTGTTTCCTTGGATATCGCAGAAGATTCCTTCGAATCCAGCATTACCTGGGTTCCCCTTCGACGCCCCGTCGAAGTTTAATTTTATAAAATTGTCTTTAGGGTATGCGAACTTGTCATGGCTCTGATGTCTTGCATTAATCCTCTACGACTGTTTATTATGGACCATTTCATATTTTAGATTTAGATTTTTGATAATTTGCTCCTCACCTTGATCCGCTTTCCAGTCTTCCATATCCCACTTTTCGACCAAGATTGTTTCTCTAGTTAGGTTCACTACCCTTTTCTAGATTTTTTCCGAACTCTTAACTTTGTTTTGGAAAATTCTGCAATTCCGTTCTTTCCACACCATCCAAAGAACAAAACCTGCTATGAGATCCCAGGCTCTCTGAACAACTCTACATTGAAATTTCTCTTTCTGCCACAGGAAAATCACTTTGTTTGTTTCTTTCGGATACTTTTCAGGTTTACGGAATAACCTCCCTACTTCCCTCCATAAATTCCTGGCATATCCACAATTGATTAATAGATGTTATTGCGTTTCCGTTTCTCTATTGCACAAATAACATCTCGAAGGCCCACTGAAGCCTTTCTTTTGAAGCTTATCCCATGTCAGGATCTTATGTTTGGCTACCAACCATGCGAAAATGGTAATTTTTGGCCACCAGTTTTTACCCCAAATACCTTTCCAGTCTTGATTTCTTTTAGTGACTTCCTGTTGATCTGCCAGATAGTATGCCTCTTTGACTGTGAAGGATCCCTTCGTTGATTTCCCCCATCTAATGATATCCTTCCCTGTTCTCGCCTTCACTTTCCTAGATTCAACTTCTTTCATAAAAGCCTCCTATTGTTCCTGATCTGTCTCTATGCCCCAATCCTCCAGTGGTGTCCATTTCCGCCATATCCCATCCAATTCATTTTCTTTCCAATAATCCTTGACGTATATGTGGTTATCACCTATTTTGTTTTGTATGTTTTGGATTCTTTGAATGCTGCTCATTTTCTCCCTTTGTTGCCAGTTCTCATCCCAGAATTTGGCTTCCCCTCCACCTCTAATTTCCAAGAAAACATTTTTTCCTACTATGTCTCGATTTTGGCTAGCTAACTCCCAAATTGTCGATCCCTTCGGGGTTTCTTGCATGCGGCAGATAGCCTCCGTAGAATCTGGCATATTGTACTTGTGTCTCCATAGTTTCTTCCATAAGTAGTTACCCCCTCTCATCCATTGCCACTAGAGTTTTGCATCGAGAATTTTGTTGAGTTTACCCAGATCTCGTAGGCCCAAACCTCCCTCCTCCTTACGTTTTGTCAGATGCTTCCAGGAGATTAATGCCCACTTCTTCTGTTGGGACGAACCTCCCCGAATGAACTTCCTCAGAATTTCTCTGATCTTGGTACAAACCCCTTGAGGTACTGCCATAATCGAGAGAGGATATATGGGGATTGCTTGTAAAATAGATTTAGCCAGGACAATCCTTCCAGTGATATTTAAGGTTCTGAAAGTCCAGTTAGCCACTCTATTTTTTAATTTCTCTAGGATTCCTTGCCAATTCTTCAATCTCTTAGAGTTATAGTCCAGTACATTTCCCAAATATTTCGTTGGGAGTTCCCCTTGCTTGAAGCCTAGCATCCTGGTCAGGTGTCTTTTAACTGTCTCCACCGTATTAAATATGAAGGTGCAGGATTTTTCCTTATTAATTTCCATCCCAGAAGCCTCCGCAAATAAGTCTAGTGCCTTTTTCAGATTTCTCACTTCCCTTACAGTTGTTTCCCCAAACAGCATAATGTCGTCAACGAATTATTGGTGAGTTATTGGCAGTTCATTACCCCACAACCTTAGCCCTTTGATGTTGTCAGTTATTCTCTCTTGCTTAAGATACCTACCCAAGCCTTCTGCAACAAGAATAAATAGGGAAGGAGATATGGGATCGCCTTATGTTATTCCTCTGGAAACCTTAAAGGTTTTTGAGGGAGTTCCATTAACTAATATTGAGAAATTGGGGGTTGATATACAACTGAGAACCCACTTTATCCATCTGTTGCTAAACCCGAAGCTTCCCTGAATTTCTTCTAAGTATTGCCAATTAATTCTATCATATTCTTTCGACAAATCTAGTTTTATCATCATTCCTTTTTGTTTCTTAGTTTTCATAGAGTGGATTACTTCTTGAGTAACCACTAACCCATCTAGAATTTGTCGTCCTTCCACGAAGCCAGTTTGTTCAGGGGATATCAGATTCTGTAATAGAGGTTTCAGCCTTTTAGCCATTAGAGAGGAGATTATTTTGTAAATCACATTGCAGAGGGCAATGGGTCTAAAACCCTTAGTATCCTCTGATTTATCATTTTTAGGGATCAAGGTGAAAAAGGTAGAATTAAGAGCAAGCCATACCTTTTGGTTCATCCGAGATTCTTCTATCAATTCCAGAATTTCCTTTCCCATAAAATGCCAACCCGCTTGATAGAAATCAACCGTAAAGCCATCCGGACTAGGGGCTGTTCCTTTCTTCATGCTCATCACCACTTCCTCCACCTCTTCCATACTAGCCGCTCTCATTAAGGCTCTATTCTGGTCTTCAGTTACCATCCTGGGGATGGCCGCACAGATTTGCCTAATCGCTTCAGATCTGTCCAGTTGGGATTCAGTCAGTATTCCTTGGTGATAATCCATCAACGCTTTTTCAATCCCTTCCTGTTCAACAATCCTCTCTCCATCCTCATTTTTGATAGAAAATATTCTGTTCCTCTGTTGATGGTGAACCATTGCTTGGTGAAAAAATCGGGTGTTCCTTTCTCCTTCACTGAGCCATTTTATTCTGGACTTTTGCCTCCATAAAACTTCTTCCTGCTTTCTCCTCTCTTCCAGTTTTCCTAATATTATTCCTTCTTTTCTGCTACTTTCCTCTGTTCTTCCTTCATTTATTATCCTTTGCTGCAACGCTTCCATTTCTTCTTCCAGTTTTTGTTTCTCCTCCATAATGTTTCCAAATTCTTCCTTATTCCACTTTTTTATCCTGCATTTTAGCTCCTTTATTTTGAGTTGGAAGGTATGCATTTTACCTCTTCCCTGAGCTGTGCTTTGCCTCCACCATTGCTCCATCTTTCCTACAAAGTCCGGGTGTCTAAGACAAAAATCTTCAAATCTGAATGGCTTTTTGTCGAGATTAACCTTAATATCCACTTCCAGTCTAATCGGCCAATGGTCAGAACCAAGAGATGGCATGATCTTTGCTTCTATAAATACATCTCTATTCATTATTGTTTCTGATACAAGAAATCGATCCAATATGGAGGCTATCTAGTTCTTACCCCCTCTCCTATTATTCCATGTGTAGATCCCATTGATAGTTGATACGTCAACTAGTCTCAAACCTTCTATCATATCATTAAATAATTCCATACTTTGATCTGTTTTCCTTATGCCTCCCTTTTTTTCTTTTAGGGACCGGATTGCATTAAACTATCCAAGCTGTCTCCAGATAAAGTTTCCGAGTTGTTTGCAGGTTCTTAAAAAAGATTTCTCTATCTCCCGGAGTATGTGGACCATAAACTCCTAAAATTATTACCTTCTCCTTTGTCCCTGCTATTCTTCCTGAACCTGTAAGGATTCTAGACATACTGGTCTAGCTCTCAAAAATTATTTCATTTGGATTCCACAATATTGCAATGCCTCCTGCTGAGCTAATTGCATCCTGTCCCATTACTTCGTATTCGAGTTTACTATTTTTGATTATTCCTTCCATCTGTTGCATGGTAATTTTTGTTTCTTATAGAATCATAATACTTGGTCTATCTTTTTTTAGTTTCTCCTTCATATATCTCTGCTTACCCTTGCTGTTCAACCCCCTAATGTTCCAGCTGATAATAATCATTTAAAACTCTTGGAGGGGTAGGAAAATACCTCAGATAGAGGTATTACTTTACCTGAGTTTATCAAAATTTTGCCAACTATTTGAATCGTTTCATTCATTGTTTTTCTTCCTCTTTTCCTGCTGCTTTTGCCAGACCCGCCTATTCCCAGCTATTCTTTCCCTTGTTCTCCTGCTGTAGCATCCTGATTATCCATATTCCCCCTATTTCTTTCTTTATACTTTTGAAAAGCCTCCTTATATATTTGTTTTTGTCGATCTGGGATGAATCTTTCATCCAGGTTTTTCCATTCCTGGATTAATTGTCTCATAATTCTTTCTTCCTCTGCCTCGTTTTCCTGCTGACTCTCCGTCTCCATTTGGGTCTGGTTAGTTTGTAATTCTATTTTTTCGGTTGATTCTTCTTTGCTCGTTTCTCCTTGTTCTACCACTTTTTCTCTTGTTTCCTGGAAAATTTCCATGGGTTCATTTTCTAGGTCTTCACCCTCAACCACATTGTCTTCATCTTCTTCATTGTTATTCTGGAGGATTTTAAACTTGTTCTGGCTTGCAATGTTCGGTGATTTTGCTTGTATCTGCACTCTTGTTCCTTCTCTGTTTGGTTTCTTTTTTCTGTTAACCTATTGGAAGCCTTTATTTGTCTCCTTCGTTCTCTCTGCTTTCCTATGTTGTTCTTCTCTTTTCCTTATGTAATCTTCCTCCTTGTTTAGAGGGCATTGCCTGAATAAGTGGCCATATTCATGGCACCTTCTGCACCTGAAGGGGATATGCTCATAGTCTAATGGCTGTTGCCAAACTAAGTCATGGTATTCCAATTCTATATGTTCCGGGAGAGGTTCAGCTATATTCATGTAAACACATATCCTTGCATAAGATGTATACTTACCTCTCTTTGTTGTGTCTGCTACCTTGACAAAGGCACCGATTGTGTTGCCGATCCCTTCCAAAATTTCAGGGTTCCAAAATTCCACTGGTAATCCAAACAATCTGACCCAGATCGGGGCTTCCAGCATCTTTTCATTGTCAGGATTGTATCTTTCTTCCCAGAATTTCATGAACAGTCTGCGTTATTCATGAAATATGGCCCTTCCTCAAAAACCCTCTCTTTATCCTCCAGATTTGCGAATATTGCAGCGAAAAATCCCTTTGCTCCCAGTTTCAATTCTATATGTCCTTTTGGTTTCCATGTTTGATAAATCCACCTGTATAGTTCTCTTTCATTAGGCCAATACCCTACAAACTTACAGATCAGGGCATGGTGTTTCATATAGCTGTTTTATTCCTCCAGCATATTGTTGGGTATTACATATCTGGGTTTCTTGTTTGCCCTTGGTAAGCATTTTCCTCCTGTCTTCATTTGCCACAATTTACCCATCACCGGTGCTTCTTTATTATTCACCCTAGCCTCATTCTGGATGCCGCTGCCGCTTCCCTCTCCTGCAACTATATTTTTAAAGGAGGGGATCTCTCCCCTCCCCTGCTGATTCTCCATTTTTGCCCTCAGCACTTGCTGTTTTAAGGTTCTACATCGCCTGCGTGAGGGTTAAACCTCTTCTTCGTTCTGCTCCGCTTCCCCTGCACTGGCCCTTGCCCTCGATTCGTCCAGCCTGCCCTGCTATTCTGCCTGCCAGGACTGCAAACCCTAGCTCGCTGTTCGCCGCATTCTCTGCTCCGTCCGTTATTCGTCGCCAGGACATTATATTTGATATTAAAACATTGGATAAATAGAAAAAAAGAAATACTACAATATTTTTAGTATTAAAATAAACCTATAGAATCATATATTCTATTTTCATTTAGTGCAAGTCACATAGGTTATGTTGTAGCTTTTTCTATCTCCAGTCACACAATTTCTTTAGAAGATATAAAAGCCTCCTAGAGACAACCTCTGGGTTGATAAAATATTAGTGCCTAGGGCATCTGAGAGGAGTGATTTTGAATATTGTCTAAGGGATTTATGTTGCAGTCCATATGTCACATAATTGGAAAAGGGATAATCTAGGGCTTGGTTCAATAACCCTTTGCCAAGGTAAAATCAAGAAAACAAACACTGGTAGGTATGGCTAATATCAAACAGAAATGTCTTGGTTCTAGCGGCCGACACACAATAATATTCATCTTAACATTGTTGTTGTATTATATATGAATAGGAGGAAGAAAATGAGATAAATCAATGTAGAGGGCTAGACATAACACACAATCCCAAGCAACAATCTCCAATAGAGATAGGGAAGAGTGAGGATGTGAAAATGTAGAAAAAGTGGAGCACCAATTAACGTCTCAAGCTCTATGCCTCATGAATACATTTTCCCCCAAACAAAAGTAAGTAAATCTTGAGCACATACAAGTACTAAGCGTTATCAAATAACACAAGTAAACCTTGTTGGAAATAATACTGAGAGGAGTGGTGAATTAGTATTAGTCAAATCATTAACCTTTTCTTTTCATACTCTGATTTATATACACTACTTCAATGAAGGTAACTCACGTGTACACGTAACTGTATTTAAGGCAACCAGCGTATATCCAACAAACTTATGATTCAGTTAATTCATCATATGTTTATCTTTAATCAGTGCATCAGTACTTCATTAACCATATAAACAGTAGCCATGTGCATTAATAATAGAACAAACCATCACACATAAGAAACACACAGGAACACCAAGATTTAAGGTGGAAACCCAATGCGAGACAAAAACCACCTACTGCTGTCTACTTTTAATATAATAAAAGCCTGTTTACAATATTGTACTGGTGCAGACTCATACCAGTATGAAGGCACCCACCTGCAGAAGGCTACAACCTTCTCTCGTTCTCCAGCTTCTACTGGAAGGGAGCTACAACCCCTAGTTATTGTAGTAGTCGATCTATTTACTAGTATGTAGGCGTCGACCTACAGAAGGCTCTAACCTTCACTCGTTTTCTAGCTGCTATTGGAAGGGAGCTCCAACCCCCTGGCTCTTGTACTAGCCGATATGTTTACCAGTATGTAGGCACCGACCTACAAAAGTCTACGACCTTCTCTCTTCCTCCAGGGACCATGTTTCATAAATTTTCAGACTGGATACTCCTGGAACACAACACCACAATATGAAGGCCTCGTTTCATCAAATTTTCATACTGGACCCATTAGCAACACTGAAACTCAAAATCAATCACCACTGCAATACAACCAATCACTGAAAAACCCATCATCAGTGAAGCAAATCACAATCAATCAATCTGAAGATTCAGAACATTGTCACAAAAACACAATCACCAGAACACAGAGTAGAACCCAAAATTCTGCATCAACAACCATAACCAACTGCAACTTCAATATCATATTTCATAATGTATACGCTACTTTTATGTGTCAAAACAGCATGTATACACACTTTTACCAAAGCGAACTAGCATACAGATATGCAAATGCTAACTTAAAACATCACAACTATTCCAGACTTCAGTCATACCCAGATTAGAACATTTATAGTGTAAATCACGTGTTAGCATTCAGATCTAGACTGTCCATGATCAAACCATATAACAATAATTCATTTTAGGTCTCATGATCCTGGTCCATCATTAGATCTCATCCCCCATCAACCGCTAAGGTTCATCCTTAGTTCAGATAAAGTAAAGTGGCATAAACCCATAACATGCATATTTGGTTTTGATCTCACTCTTCATAAGATATTCGTTACTTTCACACTTGGCCTAATGATATTTTCCTCCTTATAAAGTTTTAGGCCTTTCTCAATACCTTGGACCAAAACCACTTAGGACCAATACCTTGGACCAAATACTTCGGACAAATACCTCGGACCAAATACTTTGGGCCAAATACATTGGACCAATACCTTGGGCCAAAACCTTGATTTTCCATCCCATGCGCACTTTTCCTTCTGTGAAAGTGCATGTATACATATATGCTCCTTTTGTTATGTTAACCCGCGTGTATATGCTGCTTGGAAAAAGTGAACCAACATGTACTTCTTAAACTACTCTCTTTCTTCAACCTCTGAAGTTTGATCTGTAATCCTTTGTTGTTAACCTGATGCACTGTGAATTGTCATCTGAGTGAGTTGCCATCAAGGAAAACACATGTATCATAATTCCAACAATCTCCTCCTTTGGACTTGATGGCAACAACAACACCAAGACACTCTCCCCCTTTGACATCAAGGGCAAAGGGCAAACCAAGATATTCTCCCCCTTTGATATACATTATGATGTCCATGCTCCCCCTGAGCACATGCAGAGTCTGCAAAAAATATTTTTCAAAAGAATAACATGAATCTATAACTCAACTAAGTGAGTATGACCTTCCTATCACCAATGACTCATACATACATCAATCTCCCAACCAAGTGGGGATACACCAATTTTGACTCATCCACCCAACCAAGTGGGGATATACCAAATGTTTATACATGACTGAAATAAAAATTATTACAACATCCTTCCCATGCATAGTGGGGTTAAAAATTAGGTCTTTTAATGACCTTTATATCAAATGATATACATGATATTTATAACAATATTCAACAATCTAAACAAGACCATGATAGTCATTGACAACTATCATACACCATATATGATCTGCACCATTAGCATCTATCAACAACATCAAGATCAACAACCTGTATATGTCCATCATCAAATGAGTCACCTGAATCAAACAACTATGTGGATCAAGCAATATAAGTATCTTCATGTACCGAGGTCTTCTAATATAATGCCAACAATTCATTATTAGAAACATATGCTCCCCCTGAACCTGTGCCAATTGTTTTCTATCAGATTTAATCATTGCATTTGTTAGTAAGAATCATCAAAGCATCTTCATCAACCAGTTATTCATCAAATTATTAACAACTTATGAGGGCTAAAAAGACTTCCTTATATCATTAGTAGACTGTAACCATCATCAATCAAAACAAAATAGATAATTGATAATTTATTGAACCATAGCAAGCCCCTTTTCTCGAGTTTGTCCCACTGCTTTTTCTTCAAAACACCATATACGTGACTGTGCAGCTTCTAACTCACGTATATACGTGACTTCTCTTCATAATAACTATGTATGAGAATTGGAATACTGAAGTTTTACACTCTCTGCTTCCCCTTGGTCTGTTATGTCTGTAAATTGAGCTGTGCCACATCTTTCTAACAACAATTCCATATTCAATACCTTGGATTGTGATGATGTTTGCTCCTTTTGGTACGGTGGCCAAACATTTCTCTTGCATTCCTTTGCTTTGTGTCACAACTTGTTACATGCATAGCGTCTTACATATTTCATATTCCTTCTATCACAATCAATAGCTTTGTGACCAAACATATTGCAAGCAAAACAATATCCCTTAAAGTACCTGGAAACTGACGATCTTTATGTGTGATGGTCTTGAACCATTCTACTTCTACATCTGGCTGCAACATGTCCAAAATTATGACATTTAAAACATTCAACATTATTTGTCAGAGAAAAGAAACAATTATCCCTTCCATAGTTAGGTGGAAATGTTTTTATTTGAATTCTTTCTTTCCTTGGTTGTTGATGGGGTTGACCTTTCATCTCCTTGTTGAGCATTTCATATTTTTCATTGGATTTCCTTACCTCATCTTGTGAGCTAGATTCACCTTCATGAAAACGAAGACCAATATTTATAATAGGTGAACGTTGAACTTTGATGATTTCATCTAATGTTTCTGATCCTTTAGCAAATCTAAGATTCAAAGTCTTTGTCTTTTCAAGTTCTTTTCTTAGACTTACTACTTCACATTCTAACACTTCAGTGTGTTTGTCTTTTTCGGTGAGTTGATGTGTCACTGTGTTTATGACTGTATCCTTTTCTGCCAAACTGATTTTGAGTTGACTAATTTCTTTAAGGAAATCTTCCTTTTCTAAGGCATCTTTTTCATACGCCATGAGTAGTTTAATTCCTTGATCATCTTCATCACTATTGGACAAACCATCACTATCATCATGAGTATAATAACTTCTATTACCTGCTGCAGACATCTTTCCTTTGACATGAGGGCATCTAGTTTTTATAGCTCCAAATCTCACCATTATGGTTTGTGATGCTGCACTCATGGCCTAGGGCAACCCCTCCTTCCAGACCTGGTCCAAAATCTAAAAAACAGTGTTTTATTCCCTGTATGGACATTGCCCTGAGTTAAATGCGTGTATACACGGGTTCATACATACCCAACCCGTGTATATGTATTAAAACACTTAAAAAAATATAAAACTCCTTATTTTCGGGCGGAGATCGCGGGTTTTACCTATTGATCACCTGTTAGTGCCCATGGCCTCAACTGTCCCCAACCAATTCCTAACTAAAAAACTACTTTGGAGTTGGTATAAAAAGACATCAAGGGGAAGGCCTAAGGAGGAGAGAGATCATAGAGAAAAGTTATTATACTGAGTTTTTTTCCCCCTGATCAGGTCTGAAGACCCTTTTTCCTTCTGCACTTCCCCCATCTTGTAAAGGAAACCCTTGTTTCCTTGTGTTTGGATGTTCATTCTTTCCCATCACATCTTGGAGTGAGTAATGGAAGGTGACCTACTAGTGGCTTGAGGCGGGACGGATCCAAAAGGAGGCTGAGCTTGGAGCCTGCAGAAGCGGATTCAGGTGATATTGCTCTTTTTCCATATTATTTTATTTATCTAATAAAGAAACACGTCTTGTTCCCGAAACACTTCTTTCTTTGTGTTAATGATATTTATATGTGAAGTTCCTACTTGAATAGATGTTTATAAGTTTGTAACTAACTCATCTCTCATATAACATAAAGATCATTTTTTATGTAAAATCTTGTCCATATACTGTTGTAGTTCGTGGAATTGTGGTTTTTACAGGACAAAGGAGCGGAAGGGACGTGAAGAAGGGTTTGCACCCTTGAGTAACTACCCAAATGTAGGACCTCAGGTATGCCCCTCTCACCCTAAAAGTAGTTTTTCATAGCATAAACGGTTGTGTGTGTGTGTTTCTGAACTTAGATAACGTTCAGTCTGCTAAGGTTCCGCCCAAGAACCTTAGGGGATTATATCCCGCAACAGAACTGGCGACTCCGCTGGGGGACAACATTCTTGTTGTTCCTTGTTGGGCGTTTGTCAGGCCTATCAGGGCTCAGGAACTTGCTGGCTTATTGATTCTGTTTGGTCTGTTTCTGATTTTATAGTTTGACCAGTTTCTGGAATTTTATTTTTTATTTTTTTTGAAAGGCTGCATACACGCTGATTTTCTTGGTCACAGAAGCGTATACACGCTTGTTGCCTGAAGTAAACCCGCGTATACGTAGGTTTCCTCAGGAACAGTAGCGTATACACGCATTCTGCACTGAGTGCAGTCGCGTATACTCAACAATTTTCAAGATTTATAAACTTTTTGTCTCTGGAATGTTTCTGGTGTTTTCTGTCAGTTTAAACAGTCATTTGTGTCAGTAGCAGTTATCTGTTTTTTCCAGCAAGTGTCTTTACTCTAACTTCTCCTTGAATTATAAGAAGTCTTGGTCTTATTTCGTGTTTGTGAGTGTCATCATATTTTTACTTTAAACACACAAGATTTCCTTACTGGAATCTTGGCTGCCCTGAGTAATCAGAGCAGAAAAGATTTTCATTAATCTTTGTGTTTAACTTCGTTCTTGGTGACGTCTTGGTTTGCTTAACGAAATAGTTTCTATGACCTATAGCTTCTTTGTTTCATTAAAGTAGTCATTTTGATACTTTCTTGGAACCTTTCTTTTGATCTTTTGTTTTGGTCTTTGCTACCAAAGCTTTCCGGGCTGCCTTTCATTGTCGAAAGCACTTTTGAGCACATTTGTTTTTTGTTGAGTTTTCATTCCTTGTTGGGTATAAACTTGCAAAAAGTGTTTCTGGCTTGTTTCGATTGTGAAGTGACGGTTTTTGTTGAAAGCAATTTCAAAAGAATTTCTTTTTGTTTCTTGTTTTTATCTCTACTTTCAAGTGAGCTTTTCGAAAAGTTTTTGGTTTTTGTTTTCTTGAACTTGCTTTTCGTTTTGCTTCCTTTTGTTGAATGAAAGTGTTTTTGTTATCTTGAGTTTTGCTTTTAATATTTAGACGAATTGCACTATCTCTGATTCCATCTAAATATAGTAAGTGGAAAAAAGGAAATTTGGTAAACAAAGCAACTTTCATTTCTTGTTTTGTTTTCAATTCTTGCATCTTCACTGTACTTTGCATTAGTTTGCATCGTCAAAGCATTAGCAATTCTTTGGGTTTTTTGCGTATGTGAAGTGTGTTACAAGAGAAGAAAAGGAAAATCTTTTGCTTTCTAAGTGTTTCCTACAACCCATGTAGATTACTCTTTTCATCGAAAGAAAAATGATTGCATTCATGTAGTTACTTTTTCTTTGATTTTTGGTTGAGTCATACACACATCATCAAGTTTCACTTCCACCATCCTTTGACCTAAAAGAACAACCCTTAAAAATCAAGCGCTAATTAAAATCAACTAGAACTTTTTATTTTGAGTTAAATACGCAAACAAGTTTTAGGATTTTAGGGCCTTGGATTAGGCGAGTGGAGAGTTAACTCTCCAAGGCCGTTTAAACCGTCAAAACATAGGAGTCTGAATAGAGAGTGCAAATCCAATAGCGTTAGGAAGACCAGGAAAGCTCTGGATCTGGGAGTTAAGCACGAGGGTTTTTGAAGACAAGGAAGAGAGATACCCCCTCTCCTACTTGTCCGATCTCACCTCACGACTGTTCCGCCTGGCTTCTATAACGAGTTGGTGTCCTTAGTTACCACTCCTAGGGAACTACATAGGTGGCTACGGAGGGGAATCCCATGGCACCTGAGGTCGACGTTGTATCACTTTCAACGGTACTACTGGAGGGCACCCTTGCGAAGCTTGGGGGCTTGCATCGGCGCAGGCTGTTGTTAGGGGGTCAGCGTAACTTCCTCTATTACCTTCGCTGATAGGACTGGGCCGTCATTATCCCAGACTATCTTCGGAAGGCCCCTTACTCCACTTTCTTGTATTTTGGTGTCCGGTCTTCATCACCCGGAGCGGAAATACTTGGATGTTGTTTGACTGGCCGACTTCTTTTAGGGACTTTATAGTGAGTGCTCTTTGCTCCTTGTATATAGTTGGCTTTAGGTATTTAAGTCTAGTCATGTTTGGACTTTGTGTTATAAGTGACTGGCTTACCGCTCTGCCGATCTTGAAAGACTTTTGGTCGTTCTTTCGGAAGTTGTGGAGTTGCCTCCTCAAGGGAAAAAGGTCTTGATTGTGTGTTTATATTCCTTGAAAAGTCATTTCTACATTCCCGTAAGGGAAGGGTTTGAGAATCAGTTAGATATGGCCCATATTCCTCTGGAAACCAACCAAGGTACCCTTTCAAAAGGGGATCCTTGTGATTTTCCTTTCTTTGGAAACGTTGGTACTCCCTTGATGGCCACTTTGAATATTCCTGGGTTGAATGTTGGACTACCCGTTTGGCTGTGGTCCACTACAAATATTCCAAATTCTCTTGAAGCCTCTCAGTTGAATGCTTTATTTCAAGGGCATCACTTGGGTGCTAATTGTTCATCTTCTTTCAAAGAGAAATCTGGGATTCCTTCTTCTCCTCCTTCTTGCAACAAGAAATCTAAGAAGAGGAGAAAGAGGAAGTCAAAGAAAAAGAATAAAACTAGCACTTCATCCTCAACCTCTGCCAGTCATGTTGGAGATGAGTCTTCAGCCGCTGCAAGTCATGCTGGGGGCACAAGTCTAGTCACTGCAAGTCATACTAGCACTTCATCCTCAACCTCTGTCAGTCATGTTGGAGATGAGTCTTCAGTTGCTGCAAGTCATGCTGGGGGCACAAGTCTAGTCACTGCAAGTCATACTAGCACTTCATCTTCAACCTCTGCTAGTCATGTGGAAGATGAGTCTTCAACCTCTGCCAGTCATGTTGGAGATGGACCTTCAGCCGTTGCTAGTCACGCTGGGGGCACAAGTCTAGTCACTGCGAGTCATACTAGCAAAGAGTCACCGACCTCTGCAAGTCATGACTCTCCGCAAACCACTGCTAGTCATGTTGATGGAAAGGAGGTTGATAAGAAACTTGGACGTAGAAGTTTTAAACCTAAGTTCCCTTGTAAGATATGCAAGGGAAACCATCTTACTCATTTATGCCCTGGTATTCTAGAGGTTCAAAGGGTATGGTCCGAATTTGAAAGTTCTTCTACTCCTACATCTGATATGGTTTCTCATCAATCCCATCAACCATTGGTTGATCATGTGGCTGAGCCAGTGCAATCGTTGGCTGATTACACTCCTCTTTTGGGGGGTGAAGCGCCTAACAAAAGAGTCTGCTTAATTTCTAGTAAAGAGTCTTCTAGTATAGGGGGCATTCCGGTTTCTTCGAATGTTCCCCCTCCAAGTTCCAAGAGAGTTTCCTTTGATTGGGATAGTCTTGTCGAGCCTCGTCTTCCTTCCGCTACACCGTTCCAAATAAAGGTCAGAGTTAATTCCACAAATGTCTATCGATGTATGGTGGATGAAGGATCCTCTACAAGTATTATATCCTCTTTGACTTGGAAAGCTTTGGGTTCCCCAAAGTTGTTGACAGCTCAGAGTCAGTTGTTGGCCTATGATAGAAGACCTGGTGAATCTATGGGTGTTCTTCCTCAATTGCCTATCACTTTAGGTGGGAAGACTGTTTTAATAGATATGATGGTGGTTGATAGCCCTTTAGACTTTAATATGCTACTTGGGCGTGATTATGTCTATGCTATAAATGCTGTGGTGTCTTCACTCTTTCGAGTAATGTGCTTTCCTCATAACGGGAATATTGTCACTATTGATCAGCTTGCATCTGATAATCACCACCCTAATTCGACTTTATTACAGAGTGCCCCTTGGTTTGTTCCAAGTGTTCAAGT
>APFE031100261.1:208500-264752 GCA_000404065.3 Pinus taeda
TGTTCATGTTTGAATTTCATGTATGAATGGATGTCTAAAAGTTTATAACTAACTCCTTTCTTGTATAACATAAAGATGATTCTTGTATAAATCTTTGTCCATATACTGCTGCATTCTTTGGAAAGGTTTTGCAGGGCAAAGGAGTGAAAGGGACGTGAAGAAGGGTTTGGACCCTTGAGGAACTACCCAAACGTAGGACCTGAGGTATGTCCTTCTCACCTTAGAAATAACTTTTTCTAGCATAATGGCTGTGTGTGTGCATGTTTCTTGATTTAGACAACTTTCATTCTGCTAGGGTTCCACCCAAGAGCCTTAGGGGATAAAATCCCGCAACATTAGTAGCGTAATGACCAACTCTACCACAAGCAAAGCATTTGAATGGTAGCTTACTTCTGAATCTTCTAGAACCCCATTGAAGCTTCTTGACAAAATTTACCTCATCTTCTTCTTCTTAAATGTGTCCTGATTCCTTGTTCTCACCCTTTTCTTTTCCCTTTGCTGATGCTTTAAAAGTGGCTTCTCTCATATCTCATGGACCTCCTTTTCTCATTTCAAAGGTAGTTAGGATTCCATGGAGTTGAGTTACAGTAATAGTTTGAAGATATTGTTTTTCTTCTATGGCAGACACTTTGACTCAAATTTAGAAGGAAAATATCTCAAAACTTTCTCAACTAAAGTAGCTTCCTTTATCTCTTCGCTTAAATTTCTCATATTATTTACAATCCCATCTACTCGCAAGAAATAACTAGAAATGATTTCAGCACTATGCATCTTGAGAGTTTCATACTGGATTCTGAGAGTTTGTAGTTTAGCACGTTTTACCTAGGAGTCACCTTCATAGCTCTGAATTATTCTATCCCATATTTCCTTGGCTGTGTTGAGCTGCATGAATTTGATTAATTCTAATTCTGATAGACTTCCCAATAAGGCATTGAAAACTTTGGCATTGATTTCATGTGTTTTCCTTTCTATTGGATCCGTGGGGACTGCTGTTGGATATTGATATCATTTCTCCACATTGCCCAAACATCAACTCCAAGTGACTAAAGATATGCTCTAGTTCGTGTTTTCTAAATACCAAGTTGTTCCCTTTGAAGATTGGTGGTCTGATAGATCCCATGCCTTTGTGATTGTTCATTTTGAAAGATCTCCCTTCAAGCGATCAAGCTTGTTCTGAAGGACCTGTTCTGATACCAATTGTTGGAAATAATACTGAGAGGCGGGGGGGGGGGGGAATCAGTATTCATCAAATCAATAAATTTTTCTTTTCATACTCTGATTTATATACACTACTTCAATCAAGGTAACTCGCATGTACACGCAACTGTTTTTAAGGCAACGAGCATCTATCAAACAAACTTATGATTCAATTAATTCATCATATGTTTATCTTTAATCAATGCATTAGTAATTCATTAACCATATGAATAGTAACCATGTGCAGTAATAACAGAACAAACCATCATACATAAGAAACACACATGAACACCAAGATTTAAGGTGGAAACCCAATGCGGGACAAAAGCCACCTGCTGCTGTCTTCTTTTAGTATAAGAAAAACTTGTTTACAATCTTGTACTGGTGCAGACTCATACCAGTACGTAGGTACCCACTTGCAGAAGGCTGCAACCTTCTCTCCTTCTCTAGCTTCTACTGGAAGGGAGCTACAACCCCCTAGCTCTTGTACTAGCCGATCCGTTTACTAGTATGTAGGTGCCAACCTACAAAAGGCTCCAACCTTCACTCATTTTCCAGCTGCTACTGGAAAGGAGCTCCAACCCCATGGCTCTTGTACTGGCCGATATGTTTACCAGTATGTAGGCACTGACCTACAAAAGGATACAACCTTCTCTCTTCCTCTAAGGACCACGTTTCATAAATTTTCAAATTGGATACTCCTGGAAAAAACCACAATCTGAAGGCCTTGTTTCATGAAATTTTCATACTGGACCCATCGACAAAACTGAAGCTCAAAATCAATCACCACTGCAATACAACTAATCACTCAAAACCCATCATCACTGAAGAAAATCACAATCAATCAATCTGAAGATTTAGAACACTTCCACCAACACACAGTCACCAAAACCCGAAATTTTGCATCAAAAACCATAACCAACTGCAACTTCAAATATCATATTTCATAATGTATACACTGCTTTGATGTGTCGAACCAGCGTGTATACACGCTTTTACCAAAGCGAACTAGTGTACAAATCTGCAAATGATAACTTAAAACATCACAACTATTCCAGACTTCACTCATACCCAGATCAGAACATTTACCGTGTAAATCACGTGTTAGCATTCAAATCTAGACTATCCATGATCAAACCATATAATAATAATTCATTTTAGGTCTCATGATCCCGATCCATCATTAGATATCATCCCCCATCAACCACTAAGGTTCATCCTTAGTTCAAATCAGGCAAAGCACCATAAACCCATAACATGCACATTTGCTTTTGATCTCACTCTTCATAAGATATTCATTACTTCAGCACTTGGCCTAATGATCTTCTCCTCCTTATATAGTTTTAGGCCTTTCTCAATATCTTGGACCAAAACCACTTAGGACCAATACCTTGGACCAAACACCTCGGACCAATACCTCAGACCAAATACCTTGGGCCAAATACCTCAGACCAATACCTTGGACCAAAAACTTGATTTTCTATCCCGTACACACTTTTCCTTCTATGAAAGTACGTGTATACATATACGCTCCATTTTTTCTGTTAATCCGCGTGTATACGCTGCTTGGACAAAGTGAACCAGTGTATACTTCTTAAACTCCTCTCTTTCTTCAATCTCTGGACTCTGATCTATAATCCTTTGCTATTAACCTACTGCACTTTGAACTGTCATCTGGGTGAGTGCCATCAAGGATAACACCTATATCATAATGCCAACAAAACTTTTGTTACACATGTATTGTAGGCTATCAAATAACACGAGTAAATCTATTATTACATAGGTCCTTTTACTACTTAGTAACAAACATGCAACCATGAATGAGAGCGCAACCATCAGCTTCATTACACGATTTTAGAGGAGGAAATACATACATGAAGTGATATACAAAGGGGAAAACATACTATGCATTTCTCTGATTGGAATCAACAAACTAATTCATTAATCCTTGAAGATGGAGGCCAAATCACCAGTCCATTACATTTAACAATTGTATATTCTCAAGCATCACATGAACAAGAAAATTGAACCAAAGTGGAACCACTTTCTCTGCAAATAGAGGGCCTCTAGAATGAAAAATTTGGGAACCTTGTTTAAGTGTTTCTTCCCTCTATTTATAAGGAGAGAGGAAGCTTTGAATAACAGTTACAAAATATCTCAGTCGAGCTCCAGATGTTTGATCGAATAGTTGTCTCGGCGTATGATGGATTTGCTATCCAAAATGATTACAATAGATTTGATTACTTCTTTAAAATGAAAAAAAGTACAAAATAAAAAAAACAAGGGAAAACTGAATGATGATTGAGGAAAATATCTCCCTGTCATTCCTATGATGGCCTCTGATCAGGTCACGTCTTTGCCATGATGTTCCTCTTTAGTTTCTCGGTTGGTTTACCTATCACTTTCGCCTTAACTGCTTAAATTCCCCACTCTCTAGAGCTGGGAGAAATAAAATGTCGGTTGCTTTCCATAGTGCAAAAAAAAAGATTGACCTGGCAGTAATTCATTTCCTGACTGCGTGGAGCTCCATGCTAAGAAATTAATTCTTAGGTGACCTGCACACTGCTTCCTGAGTCCCATACCCCCATTTACTCACTAAAGACGTGTGTCAGAGCACATAGGTGGCTTGTATCACCTCAAGGTAGACCCACCACTCTTTCCTGCAGATCATGGTCCTTGCTGCCTTGACCCAATGATATTTGATAGTCGCGATTACTCCTGAGACAAGCTCCTTTATTCTCGCATTCAATCTTGAAGCTACTGACCCACATGCCTTTAACTCTCTATATTAGACTATTAGAGCCCAATATGTCTTGTATTATTGCAATAATGTTATATCATATAATTTACTCACCTGGGCTTTTATTCATAAAGACATTACAAAAACAGAGTTTCGATGTCCTTGGCCCATTTTGTTTAGCCCCTTTCTATTTTCGTCCATGGGATAGGGTGTGGTGACTGGAGGCTTAGCCTTAAGGCACTAGGGAATTTTTTTCCTGCTCAAGGGTTGTTTTTCGTTTATTAAGAGCTTAGATACATTGGTTCTATAAGTTCTCCTTGACCATGTGCTAGCATAATATCGAAGCTCCCATATCGACACTTTTTCAATTTCCAACTATTATAAAGTGCTAACATCCTCAACCTTCGATATGCGATCTATAATATGACATCATCACTCCACGTGGCACCTCATGAGTGGTGACACATGTCACCTATATTTACCCCCTTAGGCCCCTCAAAATGCCAAAACTTCCTGCCATGTGTCTTGTCGTACTGCCACATCATGCTAACGTTGGATGCCACTGTAGGTTCATCAGAATAAGTCATGTGTTACTATGTGTCCTGCTAGAGGAGAGAGAAAAGGGCCTGACCAAATTTGGTTTAGTGATGAAATCCTTTTTTAATCCTTTATTGGCGTTCCCGATGGTTTTTAACACTATCGATACATTATGAATATCACAACTTTTTAAAGGTTGTTACCTTAAGAAGTTGCAATTCTTCAATTCACCAACCTTTCGATGTGCAAATGCTTTGATATCTTAGGACTTATGATATGTGATTGTCGATACCTCTAGACCTATGGTATGCAAGCGTCGATTTCTCTGGACCTCTGATGTTGTGATGTGACGATTTTCCTGACCTCCGATATGTGATCGTCCATATGCCTGATGCTCCGATGTGCAATCGTTGATATGCTTGATGCTCAGATGTTGTTATGTGGTAGTATGCCCGACCTCTGATATGCAATTGTCAATATCTCTTATGCTCTGATGTTGTGATCGTCGATATCTCTGTACCTTTTATATGCAATCTCTGATATTCTTTCCTTACTGAGGCTTTAATCCTTGAAATTTCAACATACCATATCTTTTGATCCAAGAGTCCATATTTGGACTTCCACATGTCGTTGGGAAGATTGTTCAAAGAAATTTCCACTAGAGAGGGTCTGATGTAGCCATTGAGTTCTTCTGCAACTTGGAAGATGACTAAAAGCTTCTCTACTATTTTTCATTCTTTTGACATCATTTGGCACCGTTTGAACAATTTTGCAGCAAGTGATAACATTGGCTCCAATTGGAGATAGTGCCTTGCTAGCAAGGTGCAGAGAACCCACAGACTAGTAGCCTTCACCATTGGGCACGGAATCAAAAACATATAAAACATATAGAACCACAAAATCTCCACTGAACTTTATTTGTTAGGATTTTTTTCGTCATAAATCTGAAATGAAAAAATAAAAACTCTAAATACTGGAAATTAAACACTTACATAGTGAGCTTATTTATATACAACTCCTGCTTATGCATTGGGCTCAATTCACCCAAGTGAGGTCAACCTTCCAATGGTACCAGTCAATATTTGGGTGTTGGATCTAATGCCTTAATGCCGCTGAAATTTAAAATCAAAATAAGCATGCACCATGAAAAATATTCAAACAAAAAACTTGATACATACCTCACAAACAACATCTACTGATGACCAAAGAATGTTGTCATGTAGTCAGCTACTAGGTCATAGAACTGACGAGATAAAATTGTAGTTGTTGTTGGCTTGTTGGGGACTGACTTAGGTTCGGAGTTAATTAGCCAAACCAATCCTTGTACTATTGGCCCTTTTAGCAACAGTCCGCGGAGCGCAAATTGAGGTCTCACCCGAAGCAGTATGGGGCGGATGTTGGAACCAGGTTTCTGCACCCTTGAGATGTATGAGGGGTTTATTTAGTCCAACTTTGAATACTTTCATGTAGGTTACTTCACGTGCTTTCTTGGCATGTGAGGCCTTCGTGGCCCTGTTATATTCATCTTCCCGTAGCCCTAACCAGGGGTTGTGGGGTTTCGCGCTGCTAGAGCAACGATCTGCGCTATTTCCCCAAGTCACACTGCAGATCTTACTTATCTTCTAATAACAATTAGTTATATTCATGTAAACATATACTTTATATTATATTCAATTATTCAACACATTCATATAAGTTCGTGCAACAAATAAACAGTAAACTTGCAATTTATACCCAATATACTTCAATGCATAAAACAAGAAAAGATACACAAAAATATTGTAGAACTTCTCTTTATTAATGCTCCAATTGGTTATAGATTCAACCTGCCCTGCACACTCAGCTGCAGCGGTCCGCGCACTCAGCTGCAGACTACTATGCCTCTGCACACTCAGCTGCAGAGCCTTCTCCTACTCTACGACCCAAAGACACGACTCTACACTTCGACTCAATGCTTCATGGATTGATTTTCTCCCTTCATTGTCCCTCTCTTTACACTCAGAGCCTCACTCTATTTATACAATCAAATAGTCCGGAGACCATGGGCAGAATTCTCAAGCCAACACTACGTTTACAAAAGTAAGGGCGAACAACCCTATGACTCAATTACAACTTCGCGCTCCGTACCTACAAGTTGCGGAGTCTTTACATCGGACTTAGTCAAAACTTGGGCTTTAAGCCCCAAAACATGCCTTGGGGGGATTCCACACCCAATAGGCACCTAACACAAACATCACGACTCTCCCTCGAGTCACTTTGTCGATGCGGAGATATTCGTGCGAAGACCTCCCAACTTTGCTCAGACTGCTGCAAGGTCGGCAGCGCACTAAGCGACTGCCTACTGTATCTCCTGTATGCATTGTTTTGAGACGGAGGTGTTAAAAATTCTTCCCTTTATTTGTTCTTGCTTCCCTTTCACTTGCACGAGCTTGCCTTCAATCATTGTTGTGATTACAAAGGCCTCGTCGATCCAAGGCTGAACACGCGCCTTCAAAACTGCTTCTCTGTGTCACGCTGCGTCTACTTTCTCCTTAAGCGCTTTGGCCTGTTGTATTCACGTAAGCCTCTGTGTGAGTGCCACCATCTATGTAGTCCCATGTCTTCGTCCTCATCCTCTTCAATCGAGATGTCCTCAAGATCTTCCTCCTCCTCATCGGTTTCCAAATTAACCGCTTTCCCTTTCTCCTCCATGGCCAATTTGGTTCTTAACGGGTTTTGAGGGGACATGCGCACTGGAATCATGGGCTGCTTATCCTTCTTTGGTCTCAGTGTGCATGGTGATCTAGGCACTTCTGCAACAATCTCGGTGCTCTCAGGGGCATCTCCTATGATCATGGCCTGCGCAGCTTCTTCGGTGGTCATTTCTGCGATTTCCCTAGCTTCTTAAGATGATGCCATCTCATTTGTCTAGAAGTCTCTCGACTGCTTAACTAGGTGGTCAAACAATGCTCTCCATAGGGCAAACAATTCTCAGTTCAAAATACTCAGGGTGCACGATAGCTCAATTTTCAAATGGCCAAGTGTTGCTTGTTGGATAGCCCTTTGCAATTTATAACGCCTTTTGAATTTGAATTCGACCGTTCCCCCCAAATCTGGTCCATTAATGCTCCCTTGGCAGCAGATTTTCCCAAATATTGCCCATAAAGCTCATCTTAAATGCCTGCCACCCACTCCAATTGGTCTCAAGTCAAGCATCACATCGTTAATAGTGACTACAACGGTCACTTTCCAGCCAACTCGCGTGACAGCGCAGCCACCCTTGCGCAGTTGCAGACCTTGTGACACTTTGCTCCTACACGCAACCCCAACATTGCACAGCTCTTGGGCATAGTAGTTTATAGTCTCGCGCCTCCTTTCAACTGCTTGGAGCACTAAGACTGTACTTCCCACAGCTAGTCAAGTGGTCATGCCACTTGTATAGGGTTTCAACCAGTCATCCATGATTTTTCCTGGAAAAAATACACCTTTTATTTTTATTGTCTGTGTCCTGCACTTTACCATCTGCATCGCACCATCATGGGTGATCCCTTTAGTAATATATGGTCCAATCTAAGGCATCAATCTGATCAACTCTCGGTGGTAGTCCCCAAATTTCTCAACATAATAGTGCGCACCCTAATTTATCACTACAGTTTTCTTATCGAAAAAATCCTTCTTTATTTCTTCCTCAAGCTTCTTGACTTTGGATTCCACCAGAGTGCTTTTCTCCCTTAACCGCACCCTTTCTTTCATAAGTCCTTGCAACCTAAGATCACCCTGTCGGATTGCGTCCTTAGGTTCCAACTGTTCTTCTTTTAGTTGCGCGATCCCTGTTTCCAAGGCTTTGTGAATCGTTACATCCACCGACACTGTTATGCACAAACTAGGCCTAACTTACTCTTTTAGGACTACAGTGGTTGCTCCCTAGGATAGCCTGGAGGGCATATGTCCTATTAGTTTCTTATACGTTGTCCTATAAGCCCACAAAATTGTGGGTACGCATAGGTCCCGATCACTTCGATGTGTGTTATATACCTAGTTCAGTGCTTCGCACACTTCGTTAGAGGCTTCTGTATGGGTAACCTTCTGCACACTCATTCTTTCAACACTCTATCGTCCCAATTGGAGGGATTGTTCACACAATTGCCTCACCCACACATGCTTATTGACCATGTCCCCTAACGCGAAGTCCATGTGCATTCGTGCAGGTTGTTTAACATATGCCTGTATCCACCTAGACAGGTGTGCGTGAAGACTAACCCATCCATTATATTTATTTGTTAGTTGCATCTGAGGCTTCCCAAAATGCATGTGCATCATTCTCTTTCATTCACGCTAGTCCTCAAAGCTTTCTTGGTGCGTACCCCACCACCTCGTGGGCGTAGTGCGTAGTACCCATTTCAAAGCCTCGAAACGTTGCTGTTCCGACACCTCTCTTTTAGATCTGTTCAAGAAAGCATCTACCTCACTTAACCCATCATAATTAGGAAGATCCATCACTTCTGTCGATACGAAGCACAACGATCTTGTCATGATGTTACAGTTTAGCGTGGTTACCTCGTGTAACTAGTTCTGACATCGTTTTATTTCCTTGTCCGAATCTGATGTACATGAGCTTTCACACTCCCATGAGATCCGTCCATCCGTGGTGGGATTTACCCAGTCTTTCTCTTGCTTGATTATCTTGTAGATGCAGTCTATGTCATTGTCACTTTCATAGTTGTACATTGGCTTAGTGTAGTGCGATCCCTCAACAGGGTCCAAAGGTTTGATTACGTGCAGGGAATTTTTCTCAAAAATCATCTTGCGCTTCTTTAGATTTATCACCCTGTTCATGTCAGTAGCCCAATCGATTCCTAAGAGCACAGGGTAGGATTGCTATCATCAACAATCTCTATCACTTCAAAGTTTGCTAGCGTGCTTTCCCCTTCAATATCCATAGTGATTCCCTGCAATATCCCTATAAGTATGATATTTTGTTGCTTTGCCATTCACAGCTGGATAAGAGACCATTGTAGTGTAGGCCTTCCCATGCGCTCCCATGTCTACTTCGGTAGAACGTTCGCGTCCAATATTGGGTCTAGAATCACTTGGTACATCTCATATTCTCCAATATGTGCAGTCAACCTCATTTCTCTTCTCGTCCTTGTTGCATGATTTCCAATCTTCCAGACTACGCATGGTTCTCCTGGCGGGTTCCATCGCATCTATTAATGAGTTCTTGCAATCCCTTTACAGCCTTACTATCACGTAGTAGCTTCATGCATGTTTCTAGGAACGTCATTAGCATTGATGGGTCCATTTTTTGCTCTAGTCTGTCTTTGCCTCCTGAAGTGGAGGCATCAACAAAGCTCTTCTTGGATTCCATGAAGGTTTCTTTAACACGCTCCAAATCAAACTCTGGTTCTTTCGTTGGAGCCTTAAGAACCCAAGTACTATCTTCCAGTTGTGTGCCTTTATCATCTCTTGTCATAATTCCACTTCGGAGCACAATGTTCACATTTGGGTCTTCCTTGCGTGACTCAGACCTCATCATTTGCAGGTTCTGAGTCAGGGGAGGTTGGAGTGCTCCCTTGTCGCGTAGCCTAGCTATCAATGTGGGACAATCCTCCATTTCATGATCAAACAAGGTACAATATAGACATGATGGATGCGTTGGATTCATAAAATCTCAGGCGTAATGTCCTGGCCCCTCACAATTGTAACATATCATTTATCCGCAACCTCTTCTAGGTCCTCCTCCACCCCGACCTCATTGGTGTCCCTGAAATCTAGTTTACGCCATTCCTGCATTCTGGTCAAGGGCCCGCGTTTTGGCCTGAACTCTATAGGTGGGAGTCCTATCCATCATTAGCTCATAGTTTCTACAAGTACGCTCATCATGTCCCACTGATCTACATAAATTATAGAACAACTATTGCAAGTTCTGTGTGTACTTCTACAACAGATGATTTCCTGCTCTCTGACAAATCGCAAACCACAAAGCAGGTGCCGCGCTAGGTCCTGCTTGTGCCTCCTATCTTAACAACAGCGTCCCTCCTCCCGCGAGGTAATTCATGAACACTGAGTAGTGGTCCTTGTCATGTCCCTGAACCTTGAACTTTATGCACCATACTTCTTCGCGCACTTTCGGGCAAGCTATCCTGTCCTATTTTAGACTCTGCATCTCAAGGCATAATTTTTTCAACTACGCGTGGATCTGTTGAACTCCCAAGTTAGGATCGTGTATTGGGGTCTCATGCAGCCTCATCACCATCTCCAAGGCCTCTGCCTAAGTTTTTAACATCTGTTGTGAGAGCGCGTTCCACAAATGCGATGTTAGCGATCCTACAAACCATTCGCGGTGTTGTCCATCCGTCAAAGTCATATTGGCTTCGTGAATTGTGCACTTCAGTCTTTGATCCAACTCCCAAGGAGTCTTTCTTGGTAGAATTGTGATCTTCTTGAACCCGATGATTGACTGCGCCTGTGACTTCAGCTTGCCAAATTCTCTGTTCAACACAATTTGGATATCCACGATCCCCACATTCGGATTTTCATTAGAATGCTTAATATATCAGGTCAGTGTGCGATCCTATAGAGCACTGAACAACGTTGCTTTCTTTATATTGTCATCTATAACTACCTATGCTTCCTATATGGATTTTATCACAAACCAAAACTATTATGGATCTTCATTTCCTACTCCTTTGAACACCTGCAACTTTATCACGCTTACCATATTGACTCACGGTGGTGGCGGAGGTGGTACATGCGAAGATGGGGGTGAAGGTGGTGAAGCTAGTGGTGGTGTGGGTGGGGGTGGTATGTGTGGAATCCTTTGCCTTATCAAATTGATCACACTTCTTGGTGATACCTTCGCGAGCTCTTCCTCGTCCCCTCATAGAGGTGAAATCAAGGGGCTAGTTTCTAGTTTTGCACTACCTTCGTTTCTGTAAATTCTCCCACTTCTCATAGCTTCGAACATCAATGTGTTCACAAAATCTGCTTTTCACACAATAGCATTTTAATCCAAGTGTTCAGAGATTTACCTTGCAGTCCTTTGAGAAAGCGTCGCTCTGCCTCACTATAGCTAACTGAAGTATCTACTGCAAACTCAATAATGAATCCTCCTATAATCCGATCAAGCCAGTGATCAACATCGCGCACGATATTATCCTCTGATACTTCCAATCTGTGCACCAACTCTAGAGTCCACACAATAGGATTATCGAGTTTCCACCTTCCTTGGCTATCTGCTAGCTTTGCGATCCACTCGTAAAGCTTAGTAGGGAAAGATGTGAAGAAAATTTCATGGATTTCTATGTACAGGTAGCAGTCTAACCATTCTTCCTTTGATAGTTGTGGATTCCTATTCTCGTACACTGCGAACTCATGAATTTTTCTATCCAACCAATATTCAATTTATTTGTTAGTTGGATTCCAATGATACGACATTAGACATCTCTATGCAGATTCCAGTCCCGGCAACGGAACCATTTGTTGGCTTGTTGGGGCCTGACCTAGGTTTGAAGTTAATTAGCCAAACAAATCCCTCTACTACTGGCCCTTCCGGCAACAGTTCGCGGAGCGTAGACTGAGGTCTCACCTGAATACTTTCATGTATGTTACTTCACGTGCTTTCCTGGCCTTTAAGGCCTTCGCGGCCCTGTTATATTCGTCTTTGCACAACCCTAACCAGGGGCTGTGGGGCTTTCGTGCTGCTAGAGCAGTGATCTGTGCTATTTCCCTAAGTCACACTGCGGATCTTACGTATCTTCTTATAACAATTAGTTATCTTCATGTAGACATATAATTTATATTATATTCACTTATTCAGCACATTCATATAAGTTCGCGCAACAAATAAATAGTAAACTTACAATTTATACCCAATATACTTCAATTTATAAAATAGGAAAAGATACACAGAAATATTGTAGAACTTCTCTTTATTAATGCTTCAATTGGTTACAGACTCAACCTACCCTATGCACTCTGCTGCAGGGGTCCGCGTACTCAGCTGCAAACTACTAAGCCTTTATGCACTCAGCTGCAGAGCGTTCTCCTACTCTGCAACCCAAAGACATGACTCTAAACTTCAACTCAATGCTTCATGGATTGATTTTCTCCCTTCATTTTCCCTCCCTTTACACTCAGAGCCTCACTCTATTTATACAATCCCATGGTCTGTGGACCATGGGTAGAACTCTCAAGCTGACACTACATTTACAAAAGTAAGAGCAGATAAACCTATGACTCAATTACAACTTCGCGCTCTGCGCCCACAAATCGCGGAGTCTTTACACCGAACATAGTCAAAACATGGGCTTTAAGCCCCAAAACTTGCCTTGGGGGGATCCCATGCCCAACAACTACCTCATTTTATTGAAAATTCTGTTGACCAATATATTCTTGGTTAGGGCAGCCACTAACACTACTCAGCTCTTTTTCTTTTTCATAGAAGGGCCTAGAGGGGGGAGGTGACTTATCTTCTTTGAGAAATTTGGATCTAAAGATTTTTTTTTTTTTTTTTTGAATAATTTGATCTAAAGGCCCCTTCCCCTTGTCACTTGGCTTAGGAGGCTCTTGGGAGGAAGTGCCTTCATTTTGGTCTTGTTGCCTTGATCTCTTTCTAGATGACTGAAGATCATATTTCTTATGCAATTGAGCCTGCATGAAATCAACGAATTGCTTGTAGTAATCATAAATCTCATCGTCATTTAGTGTTGCATCAAGATCATCCTCCTCTTCTTCATACATTTTAAATTATTTTTCTTCATCAACAAAAGAGGAATACAAGTTCCCCTGAAATTTGTTGGCATCTTGTATCTTCTCCTCTGGATCATATTTTATATATAGTGGAGGATGGATGTGATCTTGCTATTATTTCATCTCCCTTTGCAATATCTATAGGGGAGGCTTTCTGTATTGGGGATTAAAACATCGATTAGTAACCTAGAAGTTCTATCGAAGAAAATTTTACTTTCTAGTTCCAGTTTTATCAGCTTCTTTATTAACCTTTCCATCTCCTCCATCTTTTGTTCTTGGGATTCTCTTCCATGACTTGAGGAAGTTTCCTCCTCTTTCCCTTTTTCTTCTCTCCATGGTCATTTCTACTTCTTGACTTCCATGTTGATGTAAAATATTCTTCTATGTTGAGAGCATCAATATTGGGGTTTTTTTCCTTGTAGATCCTTCTGGATATTAGTCTTTCTAGATCAGATACAGATGATGTTGTTTTCTGAAAGGTATCTGAGCGGGTATGGAGCCTCCTAAAATCCATGGTGATGAACTTATGACTTGACAGTGGAGTCGTCAAGATTTTTACAATAAGATTGAAACAATGGAGTCGCCAAGGTGAGAGATTTTCAACCCACACTTCCCTTGCTTACCCATCAGAGGGAATATAAAAATTGTCTTACCCAAGGAAAAATATTCTGATTCATTCCCCGAAAATGGAGCTAGAAATATGTCGTAGCTTTTTCTATCTCCTGTCACGCAATTGCTTCAGAAGATATAACAGCCTCCTACAAATAACCTCTGGGTTGATACGAGACCAGTACCTAGGGCATCCGATAGGAGTTCTTTTGAAGATTGTCCAAGGGCTTTCTACTTCACTCCATATGTCACGTAATTGGAAAAGGGATAATCTTGGGCTTGGTTGAATGGCCCTTCACCAAGGTAAACTCAAGAAAACAAACATTGGTAGGTATGGCTAATATAAAAGAGAAATGTCTTGGTTCTAGTGGACAATATGCAACTTAACATTGTTGTTGTAGTATATGTGAACAAGAGGAAGGAAAGGAGAGAAATTGATATAGAGGGTTAGACATAACGTAGAATCCTAAGCAACAATATCCAACAGAAATATGGAAGAGTGAGGAGGTATAAATGCATAAAAAGTGGAGTGTGGATTAAGGTCTCAAGCTCTATGCCTCATGAATACATTTGTCCCCAACCAATAATAAGTAAATCTTGAGCACATACAGGTAATTTAGGTTATCCAATAACATAAGTAAATCTGTTGTTATGCAGGTACTATAGGCTATCAAATAACATGATAAATATGTTGTTACACAGGTACTTTTACTAATTAGCAACAAACATACAACCATGAATGAAAGTGAAACAAACAACTTCATTACATGATTTCAGAGGAGGAAAGACATACATGAAGTGATATATAAAGGGGAAAACACATTGTGCATTGCTCTGATTGGAATCAACAAAATTGCTTCATTAATCCTTGAAGATGGTGTCTGAATCACTAGTCCATTACATTTAACAATTGTATGTCATGCCCGAGCATCACATGAATAAGAAAATTGAAACAAAGTGGAACCAATTTCTTCGAAAACAGAAGGCCTCTAGAATGCATAATTTGGGAACCTTGTTTAAGTGTTTCTTCCCTCTATTTATAAGGAGAGGGTAAGCTTTGAACAAAAGTTAAAAAATATCTCAGCCAAGCTCCAACTGTCTGATCAACTAGCTGTCATGGCGTTTGATGGCTCTGCTACCAAAAATGATTACAACAAATTTGATTTCTTCTTTAAAATGCAACAAAGTACAAAATAACAAAACATGGGAAAGCTAAATCATGATTAAGGAAAATATCTCCCTTCCATTCCTGTGATGGCCTCCGATCAAGCCACGTTTTTACCATGATTTTCCTCTTTATTTTCTCCATCGGCTCACCTGTCGCTTTCACCTTAACTACTTGAATTCTCCACTCTTTGGAGATGGGAGTGATCAACTCTCAGTTGCTTGCCACAATGCAGAAACAGAGATTGACCTGGCAGCCTTTTATTGCCTGACTGTGTGCAGATCCATGCTGAGAAATTGGTTCTTAGGTGACCTACACACTGCTTCCTGAGTCCTATATCTCCATTTAGTCAGTGAAGATGTTTGTCTAATCATAGAGGTAGCTTGTATTACCTCAAGGCAGACCCACCACTCTTTCCTGTGGATCGTGGTCTTTGCTGCATTGACCCAATGGTATTTGACAGTCACCATTACTCCTGACCAAATCCTCTATTCCCGCATTCAATCTTGTAGCTGCAAACCCATATGCCTTTAACTCTTTTATTTCACTTTCAAAGCTCAATATTTCATTTATTATTGCAGTAGTGTTATATCAGAGCTTTTACTCATTTGGAATTTTATTCTTAAAGATATTACGAAAACAGATTTCTAATGTCCTTGGAACCTTTTTCCATTAGCCCCTTCCCATTTTCCTTCATGGGACTGGTTGCAGTGACCGAAGGCTTAGCCTTAAGGAACTAGGGAATTTTTTTTTCCTACCCAAGGGCCATTTTTCCTTTGTTAAGAGCTTAGCACCCTTGGTTCTATAAGTTCTTCTAGACCATGTGCCAAGCCTAGTATTGGAGCCCTCTTATCAACACTTTTTCAATTTCCAACTGTTATAAAGTTCCAACATCCTCAACCTCTGATATGCAATCTTCGATATGACATCATCACTCCATGTGGCACTTCATGAGTGGTGACATGTGTCACCCAAATTTTCCCCCTTAGGCCCCTCAAAATTCCAAAACTTTCTGCCACGTGTCCTATCGTACTGCTACGTCATGCTGACATTGGATGCCACTATAGCTTCATCGAATCAATCATGTGTTTCCATGTGTCCCACTAGAGGAGAGAGAAAAGGGCCCACCCCACCTTTGGTTTTGGGATGAAATCCTTTGTTAATCCTTTATTGTTGTTCCTAGCAGTTTTTAACACTATCGACACATTATGTATATCGAAAAGTTTTAAAGGTTGTCACCTTAAGAAGTAGTGATTCTTCGATTTGCCAAAATTTTGATGTGCCAATGCTCTGATATCTTAGGACCTCCGATATGTGATCGCTGATAGCTCTAGACCTCTGGTATGAAATCACCTATTTGTCTGGACCTTTGATGTTGTGAAGTGCCGATTTGCTTGACCTCCGATATGCGATTTTCAATATGCCTGATGCTTCAATGTGCCATCGCTGATATGCTTGATGCTTGGATGTTGTGATGTGGTGGTATGCCCAATCTCCGATATGCGATCGTTGATATATATAATGCTATGATGTTGGGATCGCCGATATCTCTAGACCTTCGCTATGAAATCTCCGATATTCTTTTCTTCTGATATCTCTAAACCTTTGATATGCAATCTCCGACATGTCATTGGAAATCTTATTCAGAGCACTTTCTACTAGAGAGGGTTCGATGTAGGTGTTGATTTATTTTGAGGTTTGGAATATGACTGCAAGCTTCTCTGCTATTTTGCATCTTTTTGACATCATTTGGCACCATTCGAATAATTTTGCAGTAAGTGATAATAGGTTCATGGGACAAGCCAATTGTTTCTAGAGCGTGAGTTCTGTTACGCAAGTGGGGAGGAGGAGGGAGAGTTGTAGGGTCTTAGTGGTACATGTATAAAGTCACCGACAGGGCGGTTTGTTCTCCAATAAAATGCACCTTTCCTCAAAGCTTTGATGCATGGGAAGATGTCTAAATCAACAATCGATAATGTATAACAAACACAAAATAGGGAAGTGATTATCTATGTGGAGAGAAACATTGAGTGTGTTGGTCCCTACAACTATTTTGAGTCAGAGTTACATTATTTTATATCAGATTCCAAAGTATATGCATCAAAATAAATTTGTGGATGACCTAATATTCGTTTTTTAACACCAAGACAGAAAGCTATATCATATTTTTGGACACAAAAGGATTTCAAACCTTTCGGAACTAGAAACTTTACTATTATGGGAATATTAACGAAAAGTGACAAGAATATTTTAGCTTGGGTCTATTTCACTAATTCATAACAACTCCAATTCAATTTGTCTTGTTACAATTGTCATAAATTGACATGGCATTTACTTTATTTTAAAATGAAAGCAGGTGTTGATGTAACTGTGAATCAAAAAATTATTTTAGATAAAACTACAGGCTATTGATGAACTATTCAATTTCACTCATAACAAGTTGATAATCTACAAGAATAACAAATAGGAAGGATGAAATTCCACTTAGGAGCTTAAAGATGGTAGAAAAACAAGAAAATTTAGTAATAGAGGTGCTAAGAAATTAGATACTAACTAATCATATATAACAATTACAATTACACTTTTGTGTGATTAACTATGCAAAGGGACTCAATGGGTGCGTTGTATCGTTTATTTGATATTTGGTTTCAAATTAGCTATTCCAGAATCAGGTTATGAATGGTCCAATATTGGGTTTTGAAAACCAGGGTGGAACATTGTATCAGACTTGTGGAGACAAAGGGATTTCATTGCAAACTATGAAAACTTGGGATGGAACCTTGACTATGATGGAATTAATTTTTTTCAAGTGTTGTGAATCTTTTACCCTGCATTTGTATTTGTACTTTAGTTTAAAGCGAAGGCAGGTGTTGATGTGGATGTGGAACGATAGGTGAAATTTGGTAAAAATGGTGCTAAAATCGAATATCCTAGAACATTTAGGTTGACGAGTATTGTGGACAAGAGGAATGATTCTTCCAATTGTTTCTAGTTCACAAAATAAAATCTCCAATAGTTCAAGGTGGAATATAGTTCATATTTAAGGAGACAAAAGGATTTTGTTGAAAACTGTGAAGACTTGGAATGGAACCTTGACTATGACAGGAATGAATTTTAGAGTTAAAGCTTCTATGAGAAGAGCAATTTTGATCTCTTTTTTTTTATTCCATCACATTAAAGTTTTTGTTGTTGTTGAAGTTTTGAGCCAACAAGTGTGGCACATTATCAAGACATTGGTACGAAATATGGTCAAGCATTGAAATATAAATAGGTGAGAGATGCAAGGTCAAGAATTGGAAAAGAAACATTAGGTAAATGCTATATGGTTAAAAATAATAATAATAAAAAGAGTAATTAGTTAATTATTCTCCTTATTATTATTTTTAACCGTATAGAATTTACCTAATGTTTCTTTCTAATTATTGACCTTGCATCTCTCACCTATTTATCTTTTAATGCTTGATCATATTTCTTACCAGTGTTTCAAGAATCAATTTTGTTAAGTGACATGAATCTTTTACCTTGGATTTTGTCTATGTAATTTATTTAAAACTGAAGACAGGAATTAGTGTGGCTATGGAATTGATCTGGTGATCAAATTTTAGCTGAAAAATGAAAGTGCCCATAATGTTTCAAAACTAGCGTCAACTCGAAGTGTTTGTTGTTCTGAATCCAATGATGTTCATTTCACCTTAATACGACATCGTATGCTCAAGTTATTACATTTTGATCGTTTGACTCAACAACTAAAAGATTAGTAGGATTGTTGACTGGGAAGTCGTACTGCTGACATTGTCAGGTTGACTGGGTAGGTACGAGCCAATGAGAGCATGCCAAGTGGCAACCTCTTATCAGTTGAGTTCGTTCATTTTTTGTGAGGTGTACCAAGGGTGTGCCATGTGGCCCAAACAGAGGTCGCCGTGTGGATAGCCTGGGCAGGGCTCAAACCCCCAACCTCTTTTATACTAAGGCAATGCTCTACCAATCCTTCTATGTGATGGTTCTTAACCATATAAGCGCCTCACTCCTATTGAAGTTTTACAAAGCACATATATGGGAGGAGGGGTCGGTTTGTTATCCCGACCCTTGGTCACTGCAACACATATAACATTGGTGCAAAAGAGTTGGTGCTCGGGGACTAGCCTTGGACCCTAGTCACCATATCCCCCACATGATCGTTGGCTAACAAGAATGAGCGCTATTAGAGAGGGGGCTTACCACTAGCCCTAGACTCTAGTCACAAGAGCTCACAGGACTGTGGCAAAGCAATCACTGGTAGGGAGTTGTATAAGGGGGCCAATCCCATGCCATATGGCCTTACACAAGACTATGATGGACCGCGATGGGAGCCTCGGTGTTAAGGGAAGGTTTTTGGTCTGGCCCTTGACACTATGGGTGCCAATAGGACCATGATCCAGAAGAAATGTCTTCTAGGCTAGCAGGGCAAGCGGTTAGCCCTGACCCTCGGGCCTATGGCACTCATGTGACCAAATTATTCTACATAAGGGTTATTAGGAAATTTAATTATCCAACAAATTTCACCTTTGGTGGGTGAATTTGTCGCCTCCACAACAAAGAACATGGAGAAATTGTAGGACAATTAGACTGTTAGTCCGATTTGTAGGATGGATAATAGAGAAATTAAGTGGAGAGCTTGTGGGAGCCATAACTTGGAGAGTTTTTGGCCTTTTGGATCTCAAGAAGAGTCTAGATAGGGGTTTTTAGACATTCTGGATCCAATGGAAACCTCTATTTGTTGATTAAGGAACATCTCAAGAGAATATTTGTAGGTTCAATTCCATGGATGTATAGATCAATCAGTGTTTTGGAGTAGTTCTTGAAGGTGTTTGAGCATGGAGAAGGCCTTGTAGCAGTTTTATTACCTTCAGATGTTTACTGGAACAACTATTACTTGTAGGGTTCAACTCATTTATTCTTTTCTCACTATGTCTTTTTGAGGAAATCTTTATTTTGTATTTCAATGTGGAATTGAAGTACTTGTATGCTCATGTATGTTCATTTTTAGGTGAAGTACTAGTTCTTTGTAGGAGACACTTTTAATTGCTGATGGTTTCATGAATGATTGTAGGTTTTCATGATGTTTATAGTGAGAGGTATTCTCAAGAGAATGTTTCCTTGAAGCAGAAGCTAGCCACTTGTTTTATCAACAAACTTTTATGTACTCTTTTTCAATTAATATATGGAGAGTTCTAGCTACATTGGCAAGCCTGGAGATGTAGCCCAAGAGGGGTGAACTCCATCACCAAATTCTTTGTTGTTGCTACTCATGAATGCTTGTATGAGTTAAATGATGAGATTTTTCTTATGTTTTAATTTTACATGAAAAATTAACTCATAGTCCTTGAAGATACCTTTGGAAACCTGTTTTGTCATAGGACCCATTTTTCCTTGCAAAGCATCAAGAAAATGATCACTTTTTAGGAAGGGGAATTTCTCCTTCAATTTCAAATCAAATTGGTATCAGAGAAAGGGTTGACCAAGTTTCAAGAATGGGAAATAAGATTTTCCAAGAGTTTGAAGAGATGAATTTGTCTCTTCGAATGGGGAACATTGAATTTAGAATAATGCTAGAAATTGTTGAAGAGGAGAAGAGACATACATGCCTTTAGTTGCAACATGTGATTGAGGAACAAGTTGCTGAAAGTTCCACTCCCATGACAGTAAAGGAAACCTCAAAAGTGAAGCCAATATGTAGGCATGATTCAAACAAAGGTTATGGAACTTATGAGGAAAATGATGCATGTGCATTTTGTAAGAATCTCATAGATTCTCATCATATGTCGGTTGGTAAGAGTGCGTGGCTAGAGTCATCTACAAAGTAGTCATCATTATCTGAAGCAAAAAAAGGTGGATGAAAATTTGGAGGTAATAAGCATCTCAAGTTCAAATCCTTATATTTATGCTCATAACAACTCTTTTGCAACATTCTAACAACATACTAGTGGCATTGGTATGAATCTACTATCTAAAATGGGTTATAAAGGAGGAAGCCTCAACATCAATGGCCAAGGGATCACTAATCCAATCATGCTACAAGAGAGAAAAAAATATCAAGGATTCCGATATGGTCAAAGGGAGTTCGATGAATTCTCTAAACAGTTTGAGGAAAATCAGTCATTAGAGGATGATATGTCACACCAAGATGGTGGTGACAATGTTCATTTGTCTCCTAAGAGAGAAGAATGATTTAAAGAACCTTGCATGTCATCATATAGTCCACATCGTCAAAGTTGTAGCCCAATGGAAAGGTATAAATCTCATGGGTGTTTTCCAAATGTTGGTAATTTTGACTATTTGTGGAATCCCTACACTTTCTGTGATGCATTTGACCATTGTGTAGTTGTTTGTGAGCAATGCATGGTAATGGTCAAAAGAATGGATCATATTCTTGGCATCAAGCATGATCAATCTCCTTCACATTTGAGGACTTCCTTATTAGCAAGTAAGATAGTACTTTTGTACCCATTGCAAGATGCATGGGCATGGGAATGATCATTGTTGTAAATTACATCCAAAGCTTCGTTCCAAGAAGGGAAAAGAGATTATTCAAACAAATGCAAAGGAAGCAAGAGGTGGAAAAAAGAGAACCCATAATCCTAGGAGAGGCAAATATCAGATAGACCGTTTGTATAGTTTGTTTTTGCTTTGTAAAATGTAAAAGCTTGTTGTTGTTTACCTGTTTTGGGTACTTTTGTAAAGTGAACAAAAATAATCACTATGAAAAACAAGTATGTGTTTTTCATTGACATGTTCTGTAGTTGGCTTATTTATAAGTCCAAATGTTTGAGGACTTTTAGAATGTACAATGTTTGTCATCCAAGTTTGTCTATAGTTTGTCATGTACTTACCAATGCAAGGGTTCGAGATGAAACTTGTTGTGAATAGAATCTTTGTTTAAAATTGTACAGGATGACAATGTTTTTTGTAGTCAAAGCCAATGGTTTCATTGAAATTTTGCAGCAATTTACTTTTGTGTACAGGCTTAGTTTGAGGAAAGTAAAGTAAGTTTGAATCAGTGCATGATAGCCATTGTATTGCTTATGATTTCCAAGATGGAAAGTCAAGTTTGTCTTCAACAATTGAACTTCAATATGAAGTTGTTTTGAGCCATGAAAATATGGGATTAAAGAGAATGTTTAGATTACACTCATCAGTATTTTTGTTCTTGCATCAATGATAAGAATTTTGGCTCGATTCTTAACAGGACAGTAGGTCTTCACGAAGAAGATAGGTGAAGTGCCTTCATTGGAGCTTGAAGGGAACTAATTGAAAACAAAGTATTATGGATTGAGTTTTGGGTAATTTTGAGTTTCAACCTCATTTTATTTACTAGGAGAAATAAAATTTTGGAGTCCAAAAGTTCCTAGTGGGGAGGTATGATCCGGTGATCACATTTTAGCTCAAAAATAAAATTGACCAAAATGTTTTGAAACCAATGTCAAGTCGAAGTGTTCAACATTCTAAATCTAACAACATTTGGTTCATCTTAATCCAACATTGTATGCTCAAGTTATCATGTTCTGGTCATTTGAGCAAATAGTTAAAAGATTAACAGGATTGCTAAGTGGGCTATCGTACTGCTGAAATCACTAGGTTGACTAGGAAGGTACGAGCCAATGAGAGCATGCCAAGTGGCAACCTTGTCAACCTCGTATTCGTTGAACTGGTTCATTTTGATTGGGTTATTTTGTGTGTGGTGGACCAATTAAGGTGTGCCACGTGGCCTAACTAGAGGCCGCCACATGGCACCCCACAATTGGCCAATATTATGGTAGGGGTTGGATAGCCTAGGTAGGGCTTGAACCCTGATATTTTGTCTACTAATTTCGCACTCTACCAGTCCTCCTATGTGATGTTTCTTAACCATATAAGGGCCTCTAGCCTATTTAAGTTTTTAAAAGTGCATATATGGGAGGAGGAGTTGGGATGTCATCCCTGGCCCCCAGTCACCACAACACATATAACCTTGGATAAAAATGGTTGGGTCCCAAGGACCAACCCCAACCAATGGTCACCATACCCCCCACATGATTTTCGGCTAACTGGAACAAGTGCTAACAGAGAGGGGGCTTACCACTAGCCCTAGACTATTGTCACGGGATCTCACAGGACCGTGGCAAAGAGATCATTGATGAGGAGTTATATAAGGGGGTTAGCCCCAGGAAATATGGCCTTAGACAGGACCATGGCGCACTATGATGGGAGCCTCAACAGTATGGGCGGACTGTTGGCCCAAGCATCATCCCTATGGGTGCCAACAAGACCATGGCCTGGAATAAATGGCGCCTAGGCCGGTGGGGGCGAGCGGTTAGCCCTGACCCTTATGCCTATGGTGCCCATGTGGCTAGATTATTCCGCATAAGGGTTATTGAGAAATTTAATTATCCAACAAATTACACCTTCGGCAGGCAAATGTTTCGCCTCCGCAGTGGAGAATATGGCGAAATTATAGAACAATTAGACTGCTAGTCCGATTTGTAGGATGAATAACAGAGAAACTAAGTGGAGAGCTTGTGGGAGCCATAACTTGGAGAGTTTTTGGCCTTTTGGAGTTAAAGAAGAGTCCAGATAGGGTTTTTGGACGTTTTGGATCCAGTAGTGACCTTTATTTGTGTATTAGAGCACATTTAAAGAGATCTTTTTGTAGGTTCAAGTCCATGGATGTATGGATCAATCAGTGCTTTGGATAAGTTCTTGAATGTGTTTGAGAATGGAGAAGGCCTTGTAGGGGTTTTCTTACCTTCAAATGTTTATTGCAACAACTGTAATTTGTAGGGTTCAACTCATTTATTCTTTTCTCATTATGTCTTGTTGAGGAAATCTTTCTTTTGTATTTCAATGTGAAATTCAAGTACTTGTATGCTCATGTATGCTCATTTTCAAATGGAGTATTGGGTATTTGTAGGAGACACTTTCAATTGGTGATGGTTTCATGAATGATTGTAGGTTTTCGTGATGTTTATAGTGAGATTTCTTTGTAGGAGAACGTTTCCTTGAAGGGGAAACTAGCCACTTTTTTTATCAGGAAAATTTTATGTACTCTTTTTCACTTAATATATGGAGTGGTCTAGCTATGTTGGCAAACCTGGAGATGTAGCCTAGGAGGGGTGAAATCCATCACCAAATTCTTTATTGTTTCTCTTCATGAATGCCTGTATGAGTTAAATGATGAGATGTTACTTATGTTTTAAGTTTACATGAAAATTTAACTCATAGTCCTTGACGAGACGTTTGAAAACGTTTCTTGTCATAGGACCCATTTTTCCTTGCAAAGCATCAAGGGAACGATCACTTTTTAGGAAGAAGAAGTTTTCCTCCAATTTCAAAACGATATGTAGGTTGGTGAGTATTGTGGACAAGAGGATCGATTCCACCAATCCAAACCAATTCACAAAGTCAAATTTTTAATAGTCCAGGGTGGAATTTCTATCACTGGGGAGTAAGTGAAACCGTGATTATAGACCCCCCCCATTCGGTGATGTCATGGGGTATCCCCCTCATAATTTATGAGAAGCATGGATCTTGACAAGTAAAGTGATCATCGTTTTATTGTGTTGGAACCCCAATTGCGGACCACCTCTTTTCCTTATTGTTGCTGTCACAAGGGGGGGGGTCCCACTTTTGTTGTGAGCCATTGATTCTAAAGAGAAATCACAACGTTATATCAGTGGGAACCCATTTCGAGATGGAATATAATTGCACAAATACACACACATGATTGATAAGAGTCATTGACTACAATTAACTAGGAGCATTAGATTTCGTAAAAAAACAAGTAATTATGAAATACAAAATTAGATAAATAACTATAATTGTAGCTTTGAAATAATACAATAATAACAATCCAATACTCAAAGCTATATATATATAAAATCTATTTTTTTATACACTATTTATGTAATATTCTTCATCTAGTTTTTTTTCATTGTACACAATTTCTCACATATATATATATTAACCCTCAACTTAGAAAAAAAAACAAGAGAGTCTCGCTCATTCCATATCACTTAAATTTTTCATTTACTTTTGTTACTCTTCATTATGCAATTTAAACAATGAAGGTATTACCGTGTAACTAAGTTTCCTCGTTATTATTAAACTTATTATAAAAGTTATCTAACCTACCCATCATTGTACACAATTTCTCGCAATAATATATATATATATATATTATATATAATATATAATATTAACCCTCAACTTAGAAAAAAAAACAAAAGAGTCTCGCTCATTCCATATCACTTAAATTTTTCATTTACTTGTGTTACTCTTCATTATGCAATTTAAACAATGAAGGTATTACCGTGTAACTAAGTTTCCTCGTTATTATTAAACTTATTATAAAAGTTATCTAACCTACCCAACCCAATCTATGTCCTTACTTTGAAAGCCCATTTAATTAACCAAGCTTAAAACTTCAAAATTTTCTTTAGTAGAATTAATATAAGGATCCATTTTGTCATTGTTTACCAAGGAACATTACAATATATTAAATAAACTATGCTTCTTTTATAACACCTATGGCCATACTATGAGGTTAAGGGTTAAGCCCTTGTCTCTTCTACGTGTTATTCTAAGTGTTAGGCTTTTAACATTGTCACACTTAATTTTCTCAAACATAAAGGTTATTTGCATAAATATCTTATGCATTCACTTGTTTTATATGATTTTCAGATAATTAATTTAAGTACAACCGCTTGAGGAACAATACCGAACTTTATCACCATATATAGCTTGTAAGTTTACACACCTTGCATATAATTCTGGGTGGATTCTTTGTGGTTTGTAATTAAACCGTGATGTTGATGTTTGTAATCTCAAGTGTACATACCATATCCATGTATTTAGTGTGGTGATTTATCGCACTAATGATGGGTTCCTCTCTGTATTCATGGCTTAACTTCGTGGTACCACTTGTCCTTACACGATTTAACCTGGAAACTTATGTAAACCCTAGCATCAACGGCTACAATGATACCTTTGCCAATTGACGGTTGTCATTGATAGGGTTTCTCATTGCCTACAATGACTTTATTATGATAGGGTTTGCAGACAAAGCTCTGCTACCTATTCTTTCATTCTCTATGAATTGAAAGAATTGAATTGTGTTCTCTCTCCATTTTGGTTTAGTCACCTTTGGGTGAAATAAATATCTATTTCTTTTTAGTGAATAGTTAAGTGTATTGTAAGTATGATGTGATTCTACATTCACAGTTTCTATTCAACTTTCTTTTCTTCTTTTTCTTTTTTTTTGTTGATGTCAAGTATTTACAATTGTATTTGTTGGCAAAAAATTATTACATAGACCCAAGGTTTTATCCCAGGTTGCCAACAAAGGATTACATTGTAGTCTAGTTTAACATAGACATTTTCGATCTTATACAAGGGAAGAAAGTCTTACCTGAGGCACTGCCAAGACTTTGGAAAGTGCATGGGGTTTTACAGATCAAGGTGAATAGAATTAACAATTACATAACCTATCATTTATTCATAATAACAAAAAAATATTCAAAATATTACACAAACATTTAAGAAAGCAAAAATTTTTAAATTGGGTTCAAACACACATATAACACATGGAATTCCCCTGTGAAAGATCTCCTTTTATTATATGAACAAAGAGCGAGAGCTCATATTAAATTCTTCAGTACATAACCTGTTAATATTGTAGGTCTATACATTAGATCTCAATGGATCTATATTATCAAATACGACAAAATAGATATTAGAGTGTGAGACTAAAATCTTACAGCGTTTTTTCAACCCCTTTTATTGTTCTCCCCAAGTTTCTCCTTTGGGTCACTGCTTCTTTTATAGTTTCCTCCTATTTGATGTTGTCCAACTTAGCTTTGCTTTGACAATATCAATCCTTCCTCATTTCCCACTTTCTTGATGTTGTCAACCTATTTCCACGCTCGCTTGATGATTTCCAAAACTTCAACTAGCTTTGTTGGTTGTCGGTCTTTCCTTTCTGCTACAAATTCCTGACCAAAATTAACCATTTGATAGTGGCTTCTTTTTGTCTTCTAATTTCTTTTTCCGCCATCGATTTCTAGCCAAATCTTATGATTTCAAAATGAAGGACCCAACAAGCCCCAACAACAACCTATGACTCACCCTCGATTTAATCTTACACTTACACAGATGATTATCCTTCTAATGAAAGAGCTAACTCTATAATTGTAGTGAGCACTAACTTGTGGAAAGCATCATAGGTATTCAAGTGGACTTTCCACTTTTGCAATAAAGTATCGGCCTAGTAAACAAAATTTTGAGCACTAGAGGCATCTGGTACCTCGGACCAAGTGACAAGTATATTAATCCATTCATAATTTGTTTGAAGATCAAGTTGAAACAACTGAAGATAATGTTGTTGGATAATAGGTTTGAGATCAAGAATGATATGCTTTGATTTGTGGGATTCACATTTGAAGGTTGTAATCTAGAAATTTGTTTCTTGAACCTGATTAAGAAGTTTCTATCATGCAATAAGGTCTGTGGTAGTGAAAGGATCCTCCATCAACTTTTTGCCTTGCTCCCATAGAATATACAATGGCCAATTATGCTTGGCTAAAAGTTTGGGCTAATCCTATACTTGCAACAAAATATCTTGAGAATCTTTTGTTTCTTGTTGAAGAGTAGATCTAAGAGTAGACCCTTGCTCAATAACCTAGTTTAGTTGTTGGACAAATTGTTTTGTAGGCTCACGAACTTGCGTGCACAAATTTGAAATAATATCCTATAGAGTTCTTTTGGCTGAAACTAAGGTTATCCAAACCCCTTCAAGAAACTCTAGGAATTCTAGTGGCGTGTGTGATGAAATGTCCTATGGCATATTGGAGTCAATTTCTACAACAGCTTGTCACATTTTCTAAAACTTAACATTAATATCATCCACCTTCTATTCAAGTTGTTCTTTGGCTATTCACAACTCGCATTTCTCTTATATGAATTGGAGAAGTTGTTGTTGTAATTGCTCATAGGATTAAGTCAAGTCACTCTGCTTCATGTCTGCTAGACTCAAGCGGTCTTCCAGGTGCAGTAATGAAGCTTTGATAAATTGGAGCAACTAGCTAGAGGACCAATGTCAGATATATTCTATATAAAGTTTATCAATCAACGGTAATATGAACTGCAATGATTTTCCACTGGTGACATAATTATTTGATTATGCTCGTGGAGAAGTCTTTGGGGCTTATTCTTGTTCTTGTTGAATGTCTTGGTAAATTTTTTCAACTACCTCGAGAGGGAGAAAGGGAATGATGTCAAGTGACTATGTGCAAAGATGAAAAACCTCCTTGCAATGATTTGGGTCTTGAACAAAAGAAGACAACTCCTTTAATAAAGAATCTATGATTGATTCAGGCTTATGTGATGTACTTGGCAGAGGCTGAACATGTTGTAGAACCTTTATTTCTATAGCAATATCTGCATTAAAAAAAATTCAAGATCTTGTTGTCTTTGTATTATACTCCTAATTAAAATATCTAGAAGGAATATATAAACATTGTCTGAGGGCTCAGGTGACTACGGATATGAAATGGGACTAGAAAGATTAGAATAAAAAACCTAAGAAGAGTCCCATTCTTTAGTAATGGTTGTCGGCTAGATAGGTTCCATAGGTTCATCATTAAGAATATGTACAACAATTGATGGATTTGAAACAAAGGGAGAGTTCTTTGAAATTAATGATGTGAATGATTTTGAGGCCAAATATCCAAGAGAGATTATACTAGAAAACACTTGGGAAATGGAAGGGGGAGTAGTAGATATGGTGGGTGGTGCAGATGAAGAGGCCAAGGAAGCCATAGGAAAAACTTGAGGTTTAAAATTTTTTCCCTTCAAGGGAATAACATCAGGAATAGATGAGGATGAATAGATATTACCTAAATGTGATACACGGGGGAGGGCGAACTGCGAACAACAGAGGGCGAACAACGATCAACGCAGATAGTGGCAAACAGTGAGCCATATGAAGGGCGGTAGAGGAGGGAGCTCCACTCCCTCCTACAAGGAGGTCGTGGCCGGCAGAGGCAAGAAGCCTCTAGAAAATGCTAGAGGAATAGGGGTGGAAGGAAAAATAATTACGAAAGAGGAAACAAAAGAACCCATAAATAAGGATCAGTATGGCACAAAAGACAAAGAGGTAGAAGGCGAAAAACAGGGAACTAAAGATAAGAAAAGCAAGGGACCCTACAAACCCAAAGCAGAGATAACTCCCAGGGTTATTTTAAATGATCCATCACTGCAGGTGCACAGGGAGCACATGGGGACGTATGTCATCATCTGTAAGTTCATGGGACTATGGCCCACTGAAAAAGCTTTACAGTCGTGGATTAAATACCATTGAAAACCTAAAGGGAGCATAGATATTCATCTCAGGTCTAAGGGATTCTTTACAGTGGTGTTCATAAATATTGAAGACAAGGACAGAATATTTGAAGGTGGGCCTTACTTCTTTGCTGTTGCGGGGCTCTACATGAGACCATGGATAATGGACTTTGCTCCAGAAAGGGAAACTTTTACTTCAGTACCGGTTTGGGTAAGGCTCTATTCTCTACCTCTTGATTACTGGCAAAATGAATTGTTAGCATCCATAGGCAATAAATTAGGTCGCTATGTTAAAGCTTTTGAAGCCACTAGAAGGGGAAAATATACTTCCTTTGCCAGGATATGTGTGGAAATGGATCTATCCGAAGCTCTACTAGATGAGGTGATCTTGGAAGTTTTTGATGAAGAATGGGTGCAAATAGTAGACTATGAGCACATTCTGTTCAGATGTCGCAAATGCCATGAACATGGACATATTTTTAGAGATTGTCCACTCAACAAAGAAATAAACAAAAGAAAAATAAACACAATGAAGGAATAAAATAGCTTCCAGAAAGAGGTTAATCGAGGTAAAGGAGGTAAAAGAGGACCGAAACATCAGCATCGTGAAGGACAATAGTTCAGGCAGAACAGTTTCCGAGTGCTTTAGGAAGAGGAAGAGATTACTAAAGCAGATCAAGCAAAGGAAGGGAGTTTTGTAGAAAAGGAGAAGGAAGAAAACCTGGAACAAACACAAAATATTGAGTACCAGAAAGAAGCTACTATGAGTGATGTTGAACAAGAAATGGATCTGGAAATGACCCAGAATGACACAGACCTAGAGGACCATGAACTACTGGAAATTCTTGACAAGGAAAACCTAGATCTAGAAGGATTCTTGAGGCAGGGAACTACGGGGGGAGTGGATTCGCTACCTCAAGAAGAAATCAACAGAATACAACAACTGTTTCTATGGAAAACGTAGACTAAGGAGTTGGAGCGAGGGAAAAACATAGATAAGTAGGACAACCGAGGTGTGAAAACGATGAAAACTACTCTAGGACTAGCTACTAAACACCCATGCAAGAAAAGAGGTAGGAAAAAGTAGAATGAACTCTTGATGGAGTGGGGAAAGCTAATGATTGATTCAGGTAAGATGAAAGATCTAGACAGCTACTCCTTTACAAATCTTTAATAATGAAGCTGACCTCTTGGAATATTAGAGGTCTAGGGATTAAGAGAAAGCAGAGAATGCTTAGTAATAGAATGAAACAAGAAAAGCCGGAGATAATGTTCATCCAAGAAATGAAATGTTCCATTCAAAAGGTAAGACAAATTCATAGCAAATGGCTCAACAGCTATGAGTTTCTTGAAGTAAAAGTAGAGAATACAGCAGGGGGCATTCTAACTCTATGGAATCCCCATAAAATACGCATTCTGGATGCAGAGGCTTCCAAAAATTATTTATCGGTTGTTATTAAACCTGTTGGAGAAAGGGACACCTTTCTGGTCACAAATGTTTATGGCCCTCAGAGAATATATGACAAACTTAGGTTTCTAGACACCCTGGTGGATCTCAGGGACAGACTATCAGATATACCCTCGATCATGGGAGGGGATTTCAACATGATCAAATCTCTTTCAGAAAAGAAAGGAGGAACAAGATCTCTAAGTAAAGACTCCATTTCTTTCCAAACCTTTTCTAACAATATAAATCTTCTAGACACTAATTGGAATACTGGCCTTTTTACTTGGAATAAAAGGAGGGGAGGAGATTCCCATGTTGCCTCAAAGCTAGACAGATTCTTCATCTTTGAGAATCTTATGCTGAATGTTAAAGAGGTAACAACGTGAGTTCTTCCCTTTGGAGGTTCAGACCACTAGCCAATTCAATTGGAAATCAAGGGTATAGGCACTCCTAGGAATAAACCTTTCAGATTTGAAAATATATCGTTGTCACACCTAGACTTCACAAGAAATATTGATAAATGGTGGTCTGAAGACTTGCAGATTCAGGGGACCAAAATGTATCTTCTTCAAAAAATACTAAAGCACATCAAGATCCGGCTTAAAGAATGGAACAAGAAGGGTTTTGGCAATATTTTTGAAGAAAAGAGAGCAGTTGAAAACAAAATGCAGGTTCTCAACCAAGCTCTAATCAAGGAAGGCTTTGATAAAGACATTAGGGATCAAGCAGATAAACATTATCAAGAATGGGAGAATCTATGTAAACAAGAAGAAATATTTTGGAGACAAAAGTCCAGAGTTCAATGGCTCAAAGAAGGAGAGCGTAACACTAAGTTTTTTCATAGTACCATTATGGCCAATAGAGCTCACAACAGAATCTCTTCGATCAAGAATGAAGTAGGGGAACTTTAGATCTCCCATGAAGCTATTGAATCTGTGTTAATCCACCACTTCCAAGGTATAACACAGGAGAACAATGTAGATAGAGAGAAATTCATCAGGGAAGTAACTAGTAATGTACTGAAACTGGTGTCCAGAGAGGACAATGTCAACCTTAATAGACCAGTAATGGAAGGGGAGCTAAGTGAAGTCCTCAAAGACATGCAGAATGGAAAAGCACTAAGCCCAGATGGTTTTAATGTGGACTTTTTCAAATCTTGCTGGAATATTGTTAAGCAATATATTTTGAATGTTGTGGAGGACTTCAGGTCAAACAAAACCATTCTGAAAGTGCTCAATACATCCTTCATCGCCCTGATCCCCAAACAGGAAATTTCTCATACACCAGATAAATACAGACCCATAGCCCTATGCAATGTAATCTATAAGATTATATCCAAGAGTGTAGCTAACAGACTCAAGCCTTTGCTTTTGGTTCTTGTTTCAGGGGAGCAATCAGGTTATGTGGAAGGCAGACAAATTCTTGATAACATCATTCAAGTGCAAGAGGTGGTGCACTCTTTAACTAGCAAGAAGTAGGCAGGTATGATCATGCAATTAGATATTGCCAAAGCTTATGATAAAGTAAAGTGGGTCTACCTCAAGAAAATGCTGATTGCATTTGGATTTTATCATAACTGGGTTAGATGGGTAATGGCACTGGTGACCTCCTCTAGTTTTTCTATATTGGTTAATGGCTCTCCCTCAGAGATTTTCAGTCCCTCAGGAGGCCTCAAACAGGGTGACCTGCTCTCCCCCTTTCTTTTTATCATCATGATGGAAGGACTGGGTAGAGCTATAAAGCAGGTGAAATCATTGGGAAAGATTAAAGGTCTGCAGCTTACTGATAATGGTCAGGCCCTAAATTACGAACAATTTGTAGATGATACCATGTTACAGGGAATCCCCATAGTCCAAGAAGCTTCAAACTACAAAAAAATTCTGAATCTTTTTGCCTTGGCTTCAGGTATGGAAGTTAATCTCTCTAAATCAAAAACCTTTTTCTTCAATACCAATATTGCTATTCAGAAAAAAACATCTCCTGAATTCCTGGCTTTCAAAGGGATTCCATTTCGTCAAAATATTTGGGAGTCCCTTTAACTGCAAAACCAATGCTCAAAAGTATATGGGAACCTTTGATCAACAAGTTGCAGGACAAAGTCAGTAAATGGACCATCATATCTTTAAATCTTGCTGGTAGGTTAGTTCTTACAAAAGAAGTTCTTCAAGCAATCCCTATTTTCATGTTATCAACCCTCCCAGCTCCAAAAGGAGTCCTTCAGCAATTCAGAAATATTCAAAGAGACTTCCTTTGGGGCAAGAAGGAGACTAAGAAGAAATGCGCCTTGGTGTCTTGGGAAAAAAATTGTAAGCCCAAGAACCATGGAGGGCTAGGATTAGATGATCAGGAGATTCTCAGCAAGGTTCTAGGAGCCAAACTTTGGTGGCGCTGGGTGCAACATAAGACTCAATGGGCAAATATCTGGAAAGAAAAATATGCTAGTTCCTGGCAGAACAATGATCTTATAAGAATGTCAGGAAACATAAAGGGTTCATATATTTGGAACAAAGCCTGGGAGAATAGAAGACTAGTACAAGAGAATAGATTTTGGGAAATTAGAGAAGGAAATATTGCTCTTTTCTTGGAAGACAAGTGGCAACAAGAATCAATTCTGTTAAAAGAAGACTTCCTTGATCTTAAGCAGGAGTCAGATTCCCAAGGATTAATAAAGGTCAAGGACTTCTGGAATCACTCTCATCATATGGATAAGTGGATAATCTGGAGAAACATCGATAGTAGAAATAACAATCTCCTGAAAACAAAAGCAGAGGAGCTCAGGAAAATAGTAGAGAAAAGGAAAATCTTAGTTGCAGATGGACAAGACCAACTGAGATGGGGCAGTAACAAAGAGGGCACCTTTAATCTTAAGGAAGAAAAAAGCATTCTCCTGGAGCTGGATCCCCTGGTTCCGAACAAAATCTAGCAAAACCTTTGAAGGCACCAAGGGTGGATGAAAATCAAACTCTTCATGTGGGTAGTATACCACAAGAAAATTCTGACTTGGGACAACATAAGGAAGAGGGGTGTTCAGGGGCCTTCAAGATGCCTGCTCTGTGAGGCTCAAGAAGAAACTTTGGAACATTTACTCAACAACTGCATTTTCACATCCTGGTTATGGGACATATTTACTACAATCTTTCAACAATCTGATAGAGATAGAGGAAGCACCATTAGTACCCTCAACAATTGGAGTAGAAATTTTTCGGATAATGAAATTCTCAACTTAGCGTGGGCTCTTACACCATGCTTCATTGTATGGAATGTTTGGAAGGAGAGGAACAAAATAATTTTTAAGGAGGAAAAGAAGCCCCCACAACACCTGATAGAGATAATCCTAAAACAGCTCAAGGAGACTGTGGGAACCATAGTTCACAACTACCCCAAAAAACCTCCCTCAGATTTAGATTTAAATATTCTCAAGTAGCTGGGGATGTAGGGGCTCACTCTCCTAGGCCTAGACAGGAAGGTTATTTCTTTGGATACGGAGAAGGAATTTTGGCATCCTCCTCTGGAAGGCTATTTAAAATACAACATCAATGGGGCTTCGAAAGGGAACCCTGGAATAGTAGGGTATGGAGGTGTCCTCAGAAATGCAGAGGGAAGTATTGTATTCATCTTCCATTGCCACCTAGGTACACCCACCAACAACATGGCTGAACGAATGGCTATGGAACAATGCCTGGATTTTCTGAAGCAAGACAACTGTCTCAATGTCATGATAGAGGCAGATTCGGAGTTAATTATCAACTCAGTGCAAAAAATACATAATGGAAATGCGCCGGATAAAGTCTCTAAACATTGGAAATTAATTCGGGCCTTCCAATGAATTCAAAGCCATTTTCAGGGCCTTCGCACAGTCAGTTTCCACCATATGCACAGAAAGGAAAATAAGCTGGTGGATCTTCTGGCCAACCAGGGAGTTAGCTGCATAGAGAATAAAGTGTCGATTAAATGGCAAGAGTTGCGTTCTAGTAGACAGAGAGCTCTACACTGCGAGCAGGTGGAAGAAGACAGGGAAGTGTTTAGACTCAAAACCATGGAGACTAGCTCAATTTTATTTTCCCCTGCTTGCGTCTTCAATCTCTGGGTTACTAGTCTTTGAAGTGAAGAGAACCATGTTTGGTCGCCCATATTCAAGAAGTAAGCGAGATGAAGACCTCAGTACTTCATGGGCAACGCTTCGATTCCCACAAGTCTTTGCTCAGTGGAAAGACTCTTATCCTCACAACATTCCAAATCAAGGCGAGGAAGTTTAACATTTGCAAGAGGAACCCGGTTTTTTCGGCAGCTGGAGTTTTCAAAATACGGGGTCCAGATTTGCAAAACCGCTTCCCAGGCAGTTTTCGACTGATCGTGCTGCTCCCAAGTGGTATTGGTTTTGGTGATTTCACAACGATCCCATTCATCTTGTGACATGTGGCAGGGTGGGGGTTCCTAAAACCACCCTTCATTGCTTACTAAAGTTGGACCTTCTTGTCCCATGGAAAATCAATCTCATTCGTTGGATGTGGTTGTAGTGATTCAATGGTTGAGATGGACCGAGAAAATTGGTGGGGCAAGACTGTTAATCATCGGGCTCTTTGGCTTCACGTCTTTCTCCTCGGCCGTAGATCTTCTTGATTTGTTGGGATGGATTTGTTGGTTTGGATTTTTGGAGGGGGGTTGTGAGAAATTTCATGGCTTTTCTGAGGGTTAGACTTTTTTTCTGTTAGTTAATTCTTAGGTCGGATTTTTAGAAGTAAAGCTGTGATATTTATCCCTTGGTGGCTTAAGCTTATATTTCTTTTCTATTTCCTTGGCGTCGGGTGGATGTTTGTATATACTGTACACTATTTTTTGGCTCAATGATATAGACGGATCCATACTTGCTTCGGCAAAAAAAAAAACATCAGGAATAGATGAAGTTGCAATGGGGATATTTACAATAGATTCGATATTGGAGATGGTAGCATTAACATAGGTCAAACAGGATCAAAGCCCCTTGACGAAGGGTTGGAAATTTGAACTAACATTAGCAGAATTCTTATGAGATGAAGTAATATTTGAAGATAAGTTCCTCGATGTTAAACCCTCAAGGAAATATTATATTCCCTCAGGGGTGCCCATTCGTTGAACACTTGGCTAGGACAAAACTTCCTTATGGAAAGAGGCTTTTGACATAGAAAACAGTAAAGGCCACATATGAAATGTATCCTTATCAACAAATATGGGATGAACATAAGAATGATTATGGCCGATACCAAGCCACATCTGATATGCATTCTGGTTAAGGATTAATTGAGGAATTATTACAATTTGGGTAGTGTTAATGAGCTTATTGTACTAGGCTCCAAAGGATTTCTCATTACAAGAAATATTTGTATAATCATAAAAGGATTTCCAAGGGCTAAATGAAAGGGATAGGGCTTCATCATCTGATAGGTTAGACAAAACATGACCTTCAAGGGTACACTACTTCATCATGGTGATTTCAGCGACCATATATCCATAAATAAAATAGTCATCCTTCTTATAAGCCTCCTCACAAGCAAGGAAAATCTCATCTATAAGATGTTTGTACCATTTTAATTGGGCACCTTGAACACAAAACTCCACAACAAAAATATAATCAAGAGTAAATTCACCTTTATTATAGTGTCGGGCGAATTTACCTTTGATGAGATAGAAGGAAAACTTAATTTGTTCATTGTTGATGAGATCAATCACAACCCCATGGACTCAATGTTTGGTACCATATTTGGCATATAAATTGTCAAAACCCAGCTTATTTCCATGCTTGGAACTCCCTTGAAAAGAAGTAGATACATCTTCTCCATCCATCGATAGAATTGTTAGCCGATGAATGTTATGAACATGAATTAGGTATTTTTTATCAACCCATAACGAACCATTGTGAATTAGGTTGATCAAAAACCTGGTACAATGCGTGAAATACCTAGTAGTCCTGAATACTGTTAATTCTTGTAGCTTTAGAAGTGTTGATCTCTGTAGCAACTAGAAGTTAGATTTAACTGTTAAAGTAACCTCAGCTAACGTTGTTGGGGTAAAACTCATGTATACTTCTTGTTTAAGAGCTGGGAACGAAGTGAGGTTAGTGAAATCATTATGAACTAATATTGTCTTCTTGTATTTCCCTAAAAATTGGTTGAGAGGCTCAATAGGAGGACTAGAGATGTTAACAGGAATAACAGACTTGGCACTTCAACCCATACTGAGATGCTTATGGTAATAGATAAAATGGAAAAGGGGACATTGGTGGAAAATAAAGGCTGAGGGCTTAGACACATACGCCAAGGCAAAAAGTTGGCTTAAGACTTAGGAACAAATGAATGACGCTAACTTCACTCTTTATACTTATAGAAAATCCTTGTATTTCAATAATTAGTTCAACTCTTAGACATTAAATGAAAATACTGGTTAAATAAAAAAAAAATTCAGAAAATTTACTATGACTAGAACTCGAAATCCAACACACCATGCCAGAGACCAAAAGGGGTTTAACAAGACAAATTCATAAAATCAACAATACAATTGACAAAAAAGGAATGGTGGCCAACTCAACAAATTTTATTGTTACAAGGGAATTACTCAACATACTAAAAAGACACAAATTTACAATTAAATGACACTAGATGACAAGTAAATAATGTAAACTTAACCTCTTTGACCACAATCGATTGTAGTATGGCACAACAAGAAAACAACTAATTGATGCAACTAAATTCTAATTGAAAAACTAACTAATTACTAACCTAATATCTAACCTATACTCTTGGGTAGAGAGAAAGAAAACCATATGAGTTCCGGGGCCATAGTAAGGCTTCAGGTGAGTTCCATTCACCCAACCAAGCTTCGGAATACCATTGAGGTGTGCAAGTCTAACAACTCCATATTCTATTATCTCTGTAGCTATAAATGGTTCTAATCAATGCATCTGAATCTTTTCAGGAAGTTTTAGATACTTGCTATCATGGAATAAGAATTAATATTTGACTAAAAAAGAACTGTTCTTAATATGGCAATCATGCCAAGATTTTTGTCTTTGCTTCTCCATCCTTTGATGGAAATCTTCTAAGAAACTCTCCTACTAAAATCACTATGCAATGGAGTCATCATCTATCATTTTGGTAGCTTTCACAATATACAAATTGGGAATAAGAAACTCGACAGGTATCACAACTTATTTACCACTCAGTAACTAAAAAGGAGTATACTTATGAACCTTTTAGTAGTAGTCCTATAATCCAATAATGTTGTTGGAACCATTTCATCCCAGTCATCCCTATTAGCTGACAAAACCTTGGTGAGTCCCTTCTATAGAATTTTGTTGAATGCATCCATTGTACCATTAGCTTGCAGATGAAAAGGGCTTCTCTTATGATGTTGGATCAAGAATTCTCATGTTAAAGTTGCAAAAAGATCATTGATAAAATGGTATCCTTGATTGCTAGTCAAATTTCTCAGACAACCAAACATAATGATAATGTTTTCAAATAAAATTCTTGTTTCAGTACTAGTAGAACAATCTTTTACAGGAGCTACTTCTACCCAATTAGTAAGATAATCTGTTGTTGTAATGATATATCTTACTTATGAATTCCATGCAAGAGGATTAATGGGCACAATAAAATCAACAACCCATATTTTAGAAGCATGCAGTGCCCTAAATATATGAAGTAGAAGCTTATCTCAGTGAGAAGCCCTCCCAGCCCTATGGAAGACATTAAAAGTATTAGAAAATTATTTTGCATCCTTAAACACACTCATGCACCATAATATTGCTTGAAGCACCTTTTCAGCAGTGGATTTCCCTCCAACATGTCCTCACACTATTGAATGGTGTTATCATTGATGCCAATGTCCGTTAATGAACACTCTTAATATTTTTTTAGAGTTCACCAGTTGGAAGCTTCAATTGAACAATGGAGGGAAACCCTAGTAGCCCCACATTTGTCATGCTTTTTGAAGATCAAGAGTAGTGAAATTGACCTCAATATCATTATCATTAGATTCTCTTCGTCAAATTGTTTCCTGTGGTATGTGTCTCGTCACATGATCCTTCATGGTTTATAAGTTACACTTGATTAAAGTTGAAGAATCAAATTTTTGGGAAAAAACCCGACAGGGAGATGATGTGGAAAGAATCCATTGGCCAACCCATTATTTAAATCAAGATAGAAGGTTTTTCTTTGAGGTTGTGGTTAAAATTTATTATAGAGGACCTCAATTATTATTTATAATTTACAAGGGGCATTGGAACTTATCAAAGAACTCTAATTATCATCCTCAAATGGGAAGAAAACCTATCTTTGGGATCAAACTTTAATAAAATTCAAATTAAAAAAAAAAAAAAAGGATTTCCTCAAATCCCTCCAATGACTCATATTTTGTAGCCCCTCCCAAGTTTATCAAAATGGCTCTTGATATGTCATCTATGTATCAAACAAAATGAACATGTTTTTAATACATTGTGCTATGAATTAGTCTTCTGCCCCTGTGGATAAAGCTATAATATATAAGAGGATTTTTTGAGTTTGTTTTTAGTGTTTTTGTCATTCATTTAAGAAATCTTGTTGCAACTAGAATATCAAAGTATCGTTGACAAAATCTATTATGGATTCAACCATCATTAGGACATCTACTACATGTATGGTGGTTGGAACTGTTTATGAAATTCCCTTAGGTCATTTGTAGAATTGAATCTGCCTCTTTTTGGCCCTCATTAGGGAATATTTCCCAATCCTTGTAAAAGGCTATTCGTCAATGATAAGTGAAGATATGTGGCATATTTTGTATTGAAAAACTAGTTATAGTCTTAAATATCTCAACTTAAACATTGGAAGGCCTAATCACTAACCTTTGATATCTGTTAAAGCACATATATACAAACATTTCAAACTTTCCTACCTTATCTCAAATCTTCAGATTAGGGTTATTCTTCTAAAAAAAAATTGGTCTCAAAATCAAGGCTTGAAGCTTTTGTGAATTTTGGTCTCCATTGAAGAATGGTAGCTTATGTATCATTAATAATAACAAAAGTATTGAATTGAAGTCTCCTGAATTTATATATAGTTGTGCTTATGATTCTATCAAGGAAATTAAGTCAGTCTCTATAAAATTATCTGAGCATTGCATTTGAAGATTTGTATTAGTATTTTGTTTGGGGTACTACAATCCAAATTTGAAGGAACAATTTGACATAATACACAGTTATATTTTCACTCAAATTATAAGGGAATCATGATTGTGTTAACTCTAAATTAAGCCAACGTGTGCAATCATAGACACATAATTTCATTAAAGTGATTACAACAGTAGATGATGATCATTTCTGAGGTATGTAAGAAATCTTATCCAATATGATAGAAGGATTTTGTTGTAGATTTATATATATGGTCTGAATTTACATAAGGAGGCTCCTATAGTAAGGTCAATAATAACAACCTTTGCATGAAGTTTTTATCAAGGTTTTATTTCCACCACTGCTATGGTATCAATTTGTAGACTTTTGATGAGTGTTTCAGCATTGAGTAGTTCATTGGAACTTATTTCAACACTTTATTGTTTTATAGCTAGAAGTAAGAAAAAAAGTGCTCAATCATTCAAATATCATAGAATATATCTTCATAACATCTGACTTAAGGTCTGCAATAGTAAGGGAGCTACATCATCTTGCAACATTGTTTATGAAACTACAATTGTGTATGGACTTATGGAAATGTGATAATTCCTGTATAAAACAAGTGCAAATCTTTTGAGTAGTGAGACTATGTTACATTTAACAACTATTGGACAATGACTTGCTATTGACTTTGACCTAGTATACATAGACCTTGTTATACAACAATAACCTCAACAATTGCAGTGCTATTTTAAAAGTTGAATTTGTTGTATGATAAATATCCACATGTGTTTATGTAATGTGAGGTAGTGAGAGTCGATAATGACCCTAATAGGACAGTGATGACATACTCAGACAATGGACTTGATAATAATAATCTTGGTATATGATAGTTGTTGGGTTGTGTTATATTCTTTCCACGACTAGCTGACGTAGTTAACTGGGGGGTTAGAAGGGGGGCGGAGCCCCCCTTTTGTTGCATTGATTGCGTAGCGGGGAGAGTCACAAGGGGGTTTGAGGGGTGCAGGTAACCCCACTCTGTGGGTTCCAGGGAAGCGCCCCAAATTTTTTTGTTTTTGGACCCTATATTAGGTTGGGCAGACCTACCTATGGTTTTGTGCATGATTTTTCCACATGGTTTTGTATACAATGGCTTTCGGTCCATGGTTTTGGATGGTATTGGATGCTTCAGCATGTATAAATATGTATTGTAACATTGAAAGGAACATAATGAAAAATCAAGCTAGTAGTCCTAGTTTTGGGATCCAGGGGAAAATCTCTGTGTATATGTGTTTTATGTGTTATGTTCTCGCATTTTTTATTTTCTGTGTTTTAGAATTCATATACATGTCATTTCTGTACAAGGTTAAAACCTACATTTGGTATCAGAGTTATTTTAGATTTTTGGGGACGCCTTTGTTGGTGAGGGGTTTTGCTCGGGCATGTGGTAGACCCTGTTCAATGGGAGATCTACGAGATCAATTCTAGTGGTGAAAGAATATGGTGACTAGTGGAAAGATAGAGATCGATAAATTTAATTGTTAGAGTTTTGAGTTGTGGAAACTCAAGATGGAGGATTTGTTGGTGGATAAAGATTAGTGGATCGCGGTAGATCCGGGTACTAAACCAACGGGAGTGTCCAATGAAGAATGGAAGAAGTTAGATTGGAAGGCAAAGAGCACAATACAATTTTGTGTCTCAGATTCAGTATTGTTGAATGTATCAGGGGAAGCTATGACGAAGGCTTTGTGGGACAAGTTAGGGACTTTGTACCAATATAAGTCTCTGGTGAATAAACTATTCCTTCGAAAAAATCTATATAACCTGAGGATGAAAGATGGAGACTCGGTGATAGAGCATCTGAATGCATTAAATACTATGGTTAGTCAGTTATTATTTGTTGATATTAAAATTTCAGATGAAGATAAGTGCACCTGTTTTTTGTGTTATCTACCAGATTCATGGGATAATTTGGTTATTGAAATAGGTAGCAATGCAACTACCTTACAGTTTGATGAAATAGTCTCATCCTTGCTGACGAAGGAGATGATACGAAAAAATATGGAGAGCATAATGGTGATGCCTTGTCTGTACGAGGACGGTCCCAAAATAGAAACAAAAATAAGTCATCGAGTGGGAGATCTAAATCTCCAGGAAAACCTATAAAGGTGGTTTGCCAGAAATGCAGAAAGTAAGGGCACTACAAAAGGGACTGTAAATCTAAAGCTCTTGACAAAGGAAAGGGATCTGATGATGCTCTTTCTATAGAGGCAAAAACCACCTCAGATGAAGGTGGGGATGTGTACTTGGATTCTTCAAGTACACATGTAGATCATGAGGCATGGTTGATTGACTCAGGTGCATCCTTTCACTTCACTCCCCATAGAGAGTGATTTTCCGAGCATGAGAAATATGATGGTGGTGATGTCTTCTTGGGGGATGACAGGAAGGCTAGAATCGTTGGTTGTGGAAAAGTAAAGTTGAATTTGTAAGGTGGAAGGGTTAGAACACTTCCGATTGTTCTGCATATTCCTGCATTGGACATAAATCTGATTTCTGTAAGCAAGTTGGATGATGCAGGTGTAAAAAAAATGTTTGAGAAGGATACCTGCAGATGGTTCGGGGGGCACTGGTATTGATGCGGGGAATTCGAATTGGAACTCTGTACAAGCTGCAAGGTAGAATTGTTGTTGATGGGTGCAACAGTTCCATGGTTCCTGAAAGTGGAGTAGAAAATCTAGTGGTCTCTGGAGAGAAGACCATGCTGTGGCATCAAAGGCTTGGACATATTGGAGAGAAGGGCCTTCAAATAATTCATGGTAAAGGTATAAGTAATAGCTCTTTGGATTTTGATTTCTGTGAAAATTGTGTATATGGGAAGCAAAATTGGGTGAGTTTCCCTTTGGTGGCAAGAGGGCGAAACAAATATTAGAGCTCGTGCACAGTTATGTGTTTGGACCTGTGAATGTTCCATCATTGGGTAAGTCTGTGTACTATATATCATTTATAGATGACTTCTCAAGGAATACATGGATATATTTCCTTAAGAAGAAATCTGGAGTCTTTGATAGGTTTAAAGAATTTAAGGCTCTGGTGGAAAAACAGACAGAGAAGAAGATAAAGGTGCTGAGGATAGATAACAGTGGAGAGCTTTTTAGTAAGGAATTTGAAGAATTATGTAAGAAGTGTGGTATAGCACGACAAAATACTACTCCACATACACCTCAGCAAAATGAAGTTGTAGAAAGAATGAACAAGACGTTGATGGAAAGGGAAAGAAGCATGCTCTATGGTGCCGGGTTAGGACAGGAATTCTGGGCAAAGGTGGTGGAGACAACATGTTACCTGGTCAATGGATCACTTTCATCGACGTTGAAGGATAAGACTCCAAAAGAGGTATGGACTAGTAAGAAACCCTCTCTTTCACATCTGATAATATTTGGATGTGATGCATATGTACATGTTCCAAAGGAGAAACAAACCAAGTTGGATAGTAAATCTAAAAAGTGCATCTTTATTGGGTATAAGGATGGTTTAAAGGGTTATAAGCTTTGGAACCCAGTAACAAGGAATGTTGTGTACAGCTGAGATGTGGTGTTCAAAGAGGTGAAAGATGTTATTAAACATGAATTCCAGCCAAAGAACATGAGAAGATAGAGTTTGAGCTAAAGGAGGAATAATTAGACTCTACAGTAGAGGAGGAATCATAAGATGAAGAGCCACAAACTCCGGGTGTGAGAAGATCAGTTTGAGAAAGAAGGCATCCAACAAGGTATAGTCCATTTGCTTTCTGTTCAAATTTTTCTTTATCTATTACTGATGATGATCCCAGAACTGTGAAGGGAGAAGTAGATTCAGAGGATGGCAAACTCTGGAAAGAGGCCATGGTTAATGAAATGGAATCTTTGCACAAAAATGAGGCTTGGGATCTGGTGGATTTTTCGGCTGGAAGGAAACCCTTTTGCAGCAAATGGATGTTCAAGAAGAAGACAAATGTAGAAGGAAAGGTCGAGAAATATAAAGCTTGGTTGGTCCCAAAAGGTTATTCCCAGGTGCCAGGAATTCATTTTGGTGATATTTTTTCTCCTGTTGCCAAGGTAGCTTCTATTAGATTACTTTTATCTGTTGTTGCTGCTTTTGATTTTGAGGTAGAACAAATGGATGTGAAGACAACATTTCTTCATGGGGATCTGAAAGAGGAGATCTACATGAAGAAACCTAAAGGTTTTGCAGCGAACGGTAAGAAATAAATTGTATGCAAGTTAAACAAGTCTCTGTATGGGTTAAAACAATCACCAGGGATATGGCATCAGAAATTTGATACATTTATACAGCGACTTGGCTTCACCAGAAGAAAATCAGATCACTATGTGTATTTTAAATTAATTGGTGACCGTGTTATTTATCTAGTCTTGTATGTGGATGGTATGTTGCTGGTTGGAAGTGACAAAGAAATTATCGAGGATTTGAAGACCCAATTGTCCTCCAAATTCAACGTGAAAGGTCTTGGTGCTGCAAACTATATTTTGGGCATGGAAATTAAAAGAGACCAAGAAAAGAGGAAGCTATGGTTAAACCAGATGAATTATGTCGAGACAATATTGCAAAGGTTTAATATGCAGGATAGTAAACCGATGAAGGTTCTTATTCCTGTAAGTGTGAGGTTATCTGCTGAACAGTGTCCCAAGACACAAGAAGAGGAAGAGGACATGTCCTGTGTTCCATATGCAAGTGTAGTCGGTAGCCTGATGTATGAAATGGTCTATACTACACCAAACATTGCACATGAAGTGGGAGTATTGAGCAGGTTTATGTCAAAACTAGGGAAGGAGCACTGGGCAACAGTAAAGCGGGTTTTCAAGTATTTACGTGGCACTAGTGATTATGGTTTGTGCTACCAAGGAAGACTAGGATTGGACAGAGTGTTGGATATTCGTGGCTTTGGTGATGCAGACTAGGCTGGAGATCTGGATTAGAGAAGATCTACAAGTGGGTATGTGGTCAACCTATTTGGAAGTGCAGTCAGTTGGATGAGTAAGAAACAATCTGTAGTCGCATTATCAACTACAGAGGTAGAATACATGGCAGCCATTCATGCAAGCAAGGAAGCAGTTTGGTTGCAGAGATTGTGTTCAAGTATGGGGTTAGTACAGGGAGCTATAAGGATAGACTATGACAGCCAAAGTGCAATTTTATTGGCAAAGAACCCTGCATATGATTCAAAGACAAAGCATATTGATGTTCAGTATCACTTTGTGAGGGACATGATAGAAGACAAAAAGGTGTTGCTAGTAAAGGTGGACACTTTGGAGAATATTGTAGATGCATTGAAAAATATGTGAGCTCTGAGAAGTTCTCTTGGTGTAGAGAAACAATGGGCGTTGCAGGGCTGGATAAATGACTAAGCTCTCTTGTGGCCCATTGTGGAAGAAAAAAAAAAGTGGGAGAATGTTGGGTTGTGTTATATCCTTTCCACGACTATCCAACGTAGTTAACCGGGGGGTTAGAAGGGGGCAGGAGACCCCCCTTTGTAGCACCAGTTGCGTAGCGGGGGGAGTCACAAGGGGTTTGAGTGGTGTAGGTAACCCCACTCTATGGGGTTCGGGGAAGTTCCCTGGAAAATTTTGTTTTTGGACCCTATATTAGGTTGGGCAGACCTACCTATGGTTTTGTGCATGATTTTTTGCACATGGTTTTGTACGCGATTTATTTGCAGTCCATGGTTTTGGACGCTATGGTTTTCGATCCATGGTATTGGATGCTTCAGCATGTATAAATATGTATTGTAGCATTGAAAGGAACATAATGAAAAATCAAGCTAGTAGTCTTGGTTTTGGGAACCGGGGGAAATCTCTGTGTATATGTGTTTTATGTGTTATGCTCTCGCATTGTTTATTTTCTGTGTTTTAGAATTCATATGCAGTTCATTTCTATACAGGGTTAAAACCTACAATAGTGACTTCTAGGTTGCTATGTCAGTGAGACAAGGAGATTATTGAGAAACTATGTGGAAATACCTAGGTTTGGCAGCAACATTGGCAATGAGAGTATAACAGTGTTGTGCAGAGCCCGCATTTGATATTAATATTGAACGATATGAGCTATGAAGAAACTAGGGTTTGATATGCAGTTTGGACAAAGATAAAAGTGAATTATATTAGAAGCTAGAGTTTGATGTGCATATTGAGAAAATGAAGAATTTATTGACAATTTATTGTATTACGATTTCTTTCGTTTTAATGTTGAGCATAAGTGGATCAAATCTCAAAATTATTAAATATGGTCCGTCGGTTGATCAAGTTGGCAGACTGGTCCAAGGAAAGAGACTGTATTCTCCTTCAAGTTGGAGCTTGAGAACATTTTAGGGATGCCTAGCAATGCTAGGGTAGGTTGTAGCCTACACATGGTATTGGAGTGTCTGTCCAGTAGCAGTTGGTAAACTAGGTGTTGGATCACTTGTTAGGTTGGAGCCTTAGAACTAGAGCGTTGGAGCATCCTTCCTGTAGAAGCTAGTAAACATGGAATAGGAGTGTCCTACATGTTGGAGCATATAAATTAGGGGGTTGGATCCTCCTTTAGTTGGAGCCAAAAAATTGATGTAAATATTTAAAAAAATATATTAAGAAGCGTTTGCTAGTTTTTTCCTCAGAGGGATTTCCACCTCAAAAATTGTTTTCTATTGTCTTAATGGTTCTGCATTGTCGAATGATGTTAATTATTGTTGTGTGATATTTATTTATGTTGATGAAATGATAAGGATAAATAATTCTCTATGAATTTAAAAACACTTGTTGATAAGAAATATTGATTCACCCTCCTCTCAGTGTTTCCAACACCCGCAACTACACTATGACATTCCCACAAAATATAATCTCTTTCGTGCTAGAATACACACATGCATAGAATGCTATCAAGTCCCAACTTATACAATTTCCCTACAATGAACTGATAATCTATTTCCCAGACTACAAGATGCTTCTTTTGTGTTGTAGAATAAACTTCAAGACAGGTACTAGTAGTCAGAAAAAGTGAAATGTCTTCGAAATAATCATGGAAAAATTCGATCCTAAATAGGCCAATATTTGACAGTTGATCATAAACAGAACCTTATGGTTATCCGGACTCTAGTTGAGATAAATGATCATGTCCAACATTGGTTTGTCTAGGTTTCACGACAATCTCAAAAGAAAATTCTTGAAACAACGAGAACCAACAACAAATTCTACAACCTTCCAAAAAAAGTTTATTTACCAAATCTTTCAAATTTGAATGGTCTGTAAAGAATTTGAAGTAGAAACCCAGTAGATAGTGGTAGAACTTCTGGAAATCATATATAATTACTAGATACTCCTTTTTAATCATTGTATAGTTGTGTTATGTTATAGAAAGTTTATTGTTGGCCAAGTATATAGGATGCAAAAGGATAGAACCAAGGGTCGTACCAGACACATCAATGTGCACATGGAACTCCTTATTCTATTCAATATATATTAGAATTTTATAACTCACTAATTTTTCCTTCATTGTCTCAAATGAAGCATCACACTCAGAGGTCCATATAAAAGGATTAGACTTCAACAATTTCTCCATCGGGGCGGTAGTCAAAACATAGTTGCGAATGAACCTGCGATAATAACCTATGTGCCCCATTGTAGATATAGGTTGTTTAACACTTGTTGGATTTGGCATGTTGAGGATAACCACAACCTTATCTAGGTCAACTAAAACACATACCTTACAAACAATATGCCCCAATAAAGTATGAAAGGGTATAGAAAAGATACCCTTCTTTAAGTTTAGATAAATTTGTAATTTCTTGCATCGATCAAACATCACCATTAAAAAAATTGAATGTTTCTTTAAAATACATTAAATAGTACAATTGTCCATATAAACCTCTAGGGAATTTTGTATGTACTTGCAGAATGTTGTAATAAAAATTCTAGAAAAGACTACAAGTGCATTCTTAAGGTCAAATGACATCATATGATATGCATATGATCCCCATTCAGTGGTAAAATAATTTTTCTTCTTATCTTCTTCTACAATTCGGACTTAGTGAAGTCTTAAGAACTCATCTGTAAATGGGTAAGCCTCCTAACATGCAATATTATCCAATAATTCATCACTAAAAGGAGTAGGAAATGGATCTTGGACACTGGAATTGTTTAAGTTGTGATAATAAACATAGACCTTAATCCCTTATGAATCCTTTTATCTTGGATAACTATGGGACTTATCCAATCAACTTCATCCACATGCAAGATAAGTCCTACTACTAGCATTTTTTCAATTTCCCTTTTGAAATTTTCCTTGACCCTAGGATTCATTCGATATGGACAGTGATTTATTAAATTTTCATTTGGCTTCGTAATGATTTTCAATTCCCTAATATTTCCATTAATACCCTTTAGCTATGAAAATAATTTAGGAAATAGGTCCTCATTTCCTTGAGAAAATAAAAAAAATTTGTTGGTAGTCTATTCATCCCAATAATCCCCTATATATGCCATTTTAGGCTTGTCATCAGAGCTAATATTAAACTTACGCAACTTTAAGGTTGTAAATGTGGGGCATATTAAGAAGGGTCGTCCTTAATGCTTCAATCCCCTTCATATTCCTTGAAAGAGAGATGTTTGAACCCTTCTAAATCTTCATCACTAGGATGCTTGTCAATTTTTCCACACACAATAACCATATGGAAAACCTTAATTAGGTAAAGTTCCACAACACGCATTATCAAAGAGTTTTACAAGAGATTTATTAGTGGGAAATAGAACTCTTTTTATAGCCTTCAAAGCTTCTGTCATACGAGCATCTTCACTTAAGATATTGAAATCAACAGAGAACTAAGAAATTAACTCATCCCAACTAGAATTCTACCTCTTCATTTCTTCCTTCAAATACCAATCCTTAGGAATATATCCCAAAGTATGAATAATGTACCCACAATTCAACAAGTACCTTGTTTCTTCTCCCATTTTATAGTACATGACTGAGCATGTTTCTAGGATTGGTATGACCTTGATACAAAGAAACAATACAAACTCCCTTTTCTAGTTTAGTAAATCTACATAAAAGATTAGAATTGACCACTTCCCAAGATGAAAAATGGTTGCAGTGAGAAACCCACCACCAAGCAGGAGTAGCTTGTAGTGCCACATTATTTAGGGAAAATATTTTCTCCTTCACAATAATACATTCAATATATTGCACAAAAGCATCTACAACAATAAGATTATCAAATATCATATATTGTCTTACGTCTATTCCAATCCATTGAGAAAATCAAACAATTGCACGTTTCTAGAATTTAATTCACGATCTCCCTATTTCCATTCTTCTAGTGCAACCTCTGAACTAGATTTAGTGTTCTGAACACTTCACCAACTAAGAGACCCATATGTTATAGGATTAATATAATCCTCCCTCTTCCCTACAGTTAGTTGGTGTAGCTGATCAAGAATATTGGTGTCTTTTGTGTCTTCAACAATATATGTGTATCTAGGACCCTAATAAGTATCTAGAGGCCAAATAACCTTGACTCCATCTACCTCAAATGTCATGGTTTCTCACTTCAGATAGGTGATGACATAGTTCTCGAATGTCAAATCAACTCGTAATTGTGCTGGATATGGATCTTTATCTCCAATGATATCAATAACCACAAAATCAGCATAAGTCTTCACAGTGTCAACACCTGCTTCCACATCTTCAATTTGACTGGGCAGGAAAATATAGTACTGGTTGACCATCCATTGCTAGATTTTATAGAACACCAGCTTAGGTATTCCTAACACCTTCCAAGTCTTCTTTGGTAGAATATGAAAATCAAAGCCCAAATCCAACATAGTGTCTTTGATATAATATCTTGTAATTTGGGTATCATTTCAAAAGTCCCTCCTAGTTTTGTGTTTTTTGCATCAGAATATCCTACTATGACACCCTGGTAAATTTGTGGAATAGGATGCTTTGAGAGTAATTAATCTTTCAAAATACTTTTAAATTTCTTTTTCAATTGACTAGATAACTGCCAATCATTTAATATATCCAAAAACAGCTTGAACCACACCATGATAGGTTGTGATGTATCTTGGAAGAACTAAGGACTATTTTCTTGTATCTTCTCTTGGTGTATGATTTTTGGACTGTAAGAAGAAATTATATGTTTAAAAATTTCAACAAAATATTTATAATACTCCCATTGATGGGGGTCATACTTTCCTTTTGGAGACGAAACATTTGTAATAATAGGTTTTTCAAGAGTATCTTTATTGGCTCCAGTATGATTACCTCTTTTGGTAACAATATTAATATTGGGTTGTTGAATTTGTTCTAGCTCACTTGGGTATGCATTGACCAGGTTAGCTCCTCTTTTCTTATTGAGGTCTTCCCACCAAGCCATTAGTTCTGGAAAATATTCTTTAGCATGGGAATTCACCCAAAAATGTGAAAACCAAGGCCTCCTTGGCGATGGACAATCCGAGGCTACATGGCCCTCTTGGTCACAATTATAACATCTAACCAAACATCTTCCTCCAATCATTCCTCCTATGTATCCTCAAGCTTTTCTTCTGTGAGAGGAATCATTTACTTGGAAGTGAAGTCCAACTAATTAGCCATTCCATCCTAGTCAGTATTATGTGTGGGAAATCCACAAAAATCAAATAAAAAAGATTTAGGTACATTACAATATTTATGAAGCTTAGGACACAACCTAGGTGAGTGACCATAAGAATGAAATATCTCACAATACTCATTTGTAGACGTGCCTTATTCATTTAGAAATGTATGATATTTGGTGTGTCCTTAAAAAGGAGCACTTGTGATACTTATGCAACTCCTCCTGAAGGTCTTGTGTGAGGAGGAGGGGGTTCTAATGGAATATTAGAGGATCCCATACCCTGTAGCCTCAGACACTCTATGACATAATGCCCCTCTGTGTAACAGTCGGTGCACCACACTTACAAATAAGCAAATTTTGCAATGTTTATTTCCTTCAGTATTTCAATCAGAACAATAATATGGTTTTGGATTTCATTCAAAGTATGATCTTTGGAATTAGTTCACGTTCTAAAGTAACATGGGTATCCTCCCATCACTTCAATCATCATTGGCTACCCTAAATATTCTTGCAAGGATTTAATCTTTTTTTGTGCTAAAGGTATTTTTGTTAAGGGTAGGAGAGCACGTATAAACAATTCTTTATGATAATATGGGTGAATCGTGTGAGTCAACTTTCCCGAATCATCTTCAAATCACTGCATATATTCTACAAAATAAATTCTACAAAAGCAAAATAACATTGGAATAATAAATGAACATACACACAAATACACAGTTATTTTTGGACTAAGTCCCCAGAAAATCCAAACTCAGGAAAACTGGTGCAGCAGCTGAGGATTTTAATTATTATGCAATAGCAAGTATGAGTACAAAACTATGGATGCTCAAATCTACCAATCCATACAGAGAAATGACTGATAGAAAATCTAGTGAGAAAAATCTCACTCCCACTCGCAATTTGACAGTAACCTTGGCTCAAGATGAGTTTCTCTCTGCTACCTCTATGCAGTCTGTGCATCAGCCTACGTAATATTGTGTCCCACAACTCGCAACTACGACTCTCTCACTCTATTATTAGTTCATGTCTGGAAGATGGACTCTCCTGTCCTCTGGGCTCCCACTCCCACTTTTGGCACTGAATCACTGCTTCTCCCTAGCAAAATATGGATTCCCCTCTAAAGCACTGCGCTACCTCTGCGTGGCTCTGCACCGCCTCTCTGTGGAACTCACTTCTTCTTTTCAATGCACTTCACGAGACCATCAAATTTTCTATTATAATCTCTCGTTGAGACATCATTTTCCAAGGTTAAAGCAAAATCGATGTCTAAGATTAACTAGAAATCGATCCATGTCTTCTTCTAGAAGATTCTCACTATGACTTAATTAATACCCTTTAATCAATAATATTTCCTAAGTTTAGACTTAGGAAACATTAAAACCAATTAATTATTTTAATTAAGTCATCTCTATGTCGAATTTACAAAAACAATTTCTTGGTTTTGGAGAATACATGTATTCTAGCCTCTTAACCAATTTTCGTGGCTAGAACACATCTAATGCTACAAAAACTAACACTCAATTTACTCGGTAAATTCGATTTGGAGGAGTTAGATTTCAGTTCAGCATGTGTGATTTCTAATTTGTAGAAATAAAGGTTAGTTATCTCATGTAGTGTTTATTTAAACTAGTTGTAACTTTTTGAGGAACTAGTGGAAGGTTAATTAAGTAGTGGAACTTCAGTCAAACTCAGTGATCATCTAGTTAATTGATTAATCAACCCAAAATATCTAGTGCATGCAAATAATTAAATTTACCTAGTTGAGGTGGAGATTCCAAGGCAATGTAACATCATTTGTAGACTAGTCATGAGTGTACATGTGTTGCATGCAGTCAGAGGATCAACCTAAAGGAATTGCACAATCATTTTGAGGAATTTCGTAAATAAGAGGGGCATAGTTTCTCAAGGAACAATGCAAGCAAATAGGGGCTCAAGCAGAGGCAGAAATTGACTAAGTCTGGGTCAGAGCCTTTCAGTGAGAAAAGAGATAGGTTATGCACCCTCAAGGTGTTCTCAATTGAGAAAATCAACTGTAATACATCTCTATTCTTATCATTTAATGCAAACAAGCATTGGGGTTTTTAATAGTTTTCTTTCCCCAAGAAAAATATTCATTGCATGTGTGTTATTTGTTATTACATGTCTAAAAAATTTATTCTAGATTGTGAATTAATGTCTGCAGAGCAGTATAGTAGGTTTGTTTCTTGTGACTTTGGTTAAAAATTCATGAGAAGTTGCAAATATACATAATAATTTCTACATGGTATCAAAGCAGGATTCACATTAGAGCAGGCATTCAATGTTGTTTCTCAAGAGTTTCTATTTTGTAGCTCACTGTAGCATGACTTTTTCAGAGCTCAGAAGATGGCCTTCGATGGACTAAGGCTAGAGTATGCCTTGGAAGGCACCTCTAATTTTTTTGCATGGAAGGATCGCATGGAGGAAATACTGGATGACAATGGATTACTAGAATACATCAAGGAAAATGTTGAAAAATCACTAGATTTTGATGCCCAAAACCTTTCTTAGTGGAAGAAAGATGTAGCTAAGGTGAGGAGAATAATCTTTGAAGGAGTATGGTATCACATCATCTCAAATCTCCACGAAAAAGAAACTATATTCGTTATGTGGAAATAATTGATAGAGTTGTTCGAGAATAATAGTGACCACAGGAAGCTAGGGCTCAAGAATAAACTTCTAAGTATCAAGATGCAAAAGAATGATACAATTCCATAGTATCTGAGCTAGTTTACATAGTGTTGTGATGAACCATGGTAGGATTGATGTTACTTTCCTTGAAGAAGACTTGGTAATCCTATCCCTTCCGGGCCTTCCCAAGAGTTGGCATAGTTATCAAGATTCGGTGAATGGGAGGTAGAAACTGTCGAACCGGGAACACTTATGTTTTGATTTGGTACATGGGGAAATAAGGTAGAATACCAGAGATGGGACTTCATCCAAGGGTGAGGATGAAGAAAAATTTGCATTGGTTGGAAAGGAAAAGAAGGGAAAAGGGAAGAAATATCAATCCAAACTAGAATCCAATAAAGGGGTCAAGAAGAAATATTTGTCCAAAATTAATTGTTTCCATTGTCATGAATTCAGGAACTATTCCACAAAGTGTCCACAAAAAAAGGAAAGCAAGAAGACCTTAGGAGGAGCAGCAGGTGAAGCCTTGGCTCTATAGTTTGAGCTTAAATTTAGCCTCATTTCATGCATGGCTAGCACAACGATGGGGAACGTGTGATACTTGGACTCAAGTGCATCTTTCCACATGACAGGGTGTACATACTTTTTCAGTGACCTTCAAGAAACATATTTTTAGATGCACATTGAGATGGGGGATGATGGAAAGTATAGCGTGATCCGAATTGGTACAATTACCTTTTAGAGGGAATCAGGCTCCCCCCTCAGGCTCAAGGATGCCATTTCCATTCCATGCCTAAAAAAAATATCGTCTTTGTTGCATTTTTAGAATACTATGGTTATGATGTGATCTACAACAAAGGAAAGGCATTCCTAAGACACATAGCCATGGGATAGGTGAAGCAGAATTAGGTTCGTGTGAAGAATGTGTATGAGCTAGATGTGGAAGACTATGTTGCATTAAGCATAAAGGTAGAGAAGGTGTGGACCCGCGATGTTGGTGAACTTTGGCACAAAAGACTTGGCCATTTGCATCATGGAACCCTGAATATCATGCAACAAATAACCAAAAGCCTCCCCAAAGGATCACTTGAGAAACATTATTTATTCAAAGGATGTACTTTAGGGAAGTACACAAAATTCACATTCCATGATCGGGATATAAAAGCACATGTAGTCCTTGAAAGGATTCACTTTGATGTCTATGGACCTTTCTCGACATCCTCCACTCCCAAGCACAAATATTTTCTCATTTTTATTGATGACTTCTCATGGAGGTGCTAAATCTTCTTCACATGGAAGAAAAATGAGACATTCTCCACGTTTGTATAATTCAAGGCACTGGTCGAGAAAGAAGCCAACAAGAAGGTGAAATCTCTCAGGAGTGATAATGGAGGTGAATACATGTCAAATTAATTTAAAAATTTCTATGAAAAAGAAAGATTTTGATGATAGTTGAAAACACCCCACAACCCACAGTAGAATGAGGTGGCTGAGAAAAAGAATCATCACATTGTGGGAGAAGTGAGGGCAATGTTGCATGAACAAGGCCTGCATTTGCATTTGTGGCCTAAATAAGGCAATAAAACCATCTATTTGTAGAATAAGAGTCCTCACCAGATTCTTGGCATGATTATAATAGAGGAAGATTTCTCAGGGAGGAAGTCATATGTATCACACTTATTTGTTTTTGGAGCCTATGTTTACTTCCATGTCTCCAAAGAACCAAGGAATAATCTAGAGCCAACAATAAAATTAGGGGTATTTGTGAGTTACACAGAAACTCCCCACAACTATTGTGTATACTTTCCATCCCTTAGAATGAAAGTTGTGTGAAGGGATGTAAAATTTGATGAGGAGAAAGACATGTGGTGCTATCTTGAGAGGCAGATTAAGATCCCAAAAGAAGAGGAGATTTTAGCTCCAAAGGAGGAAGCTCAAGAAGTTTTGGAGTAGCCAAAAATTGAGAAGTAGTGAGTGGAGACAACCACTTAAGTAGAACCATCCAAAGAAGACAAAAAAAGGACCATAGAAATTAAGAGACTTGTGCAGGAAGTGAGGGAGAATGTGGGTTCTCCTTAAAATCAACGTAGGCAGAGAAGGTCACCTAATTGGTACACTAGCTACATGGCTCTAATGGTTGAGCTTGTAGAGACTAAGACATCCTATTTCAAGGAAGCAATAGAGAAACCTGTATGGGTTGATGCAATAGTGGAGGAATATAGATCCATTGTAAATAATAACGTTCGGGAAGTGGCCCCAAGAAAAACAGATAAATCATTTGTGGGTTTGAGATGGATATTATAGGTGAAGAAAGCAGTAGAAATAAGCATATATAATTACAAGGCCAGATTTGTGGCCGGTGCTCTCAAGTTGAATGGATTGACTATGAGGAGAACTTTTCTCCTGTAGCAAGTTACTCATCCATTAGATCAATTATTTATCTAGTTGTGCAGATGGGGTGGAAGACAGGGAAAATTTTAAGAACCCCCCTAAATTTACATGTATAATAAATGGGCGAATCTCCATGGTATATAGGAAAAATGGAAGGTGATTTTATCAATAATATGATGTATATATAATTTTTTGGCGAATCTCTCACCAGCATGGCGAATATTTTACTCAATTATAAAATCTTGTGTTTATTGAATACACAAATGAAATCATTGCATTTCTTTAAAATATCTTTTGAAATCAAAATTACCGAAATTACATATCGATAACCTAGTGGGTGTAAGATAAAATTCACCCCTGCCATTCACAGAAAGCATGAGAAAAACCTAATACTATATATAAAACCAAGAAAAAATAAAATTCATCACTTCTAGGGACCTCATAACCACCCTGCCAATACACAAGTATGTACCTGTTTGCAACTAGAAAAATTACCCAAATTACAATATGTTTACTCCACTTCTAGGGACCTCGTAACCACCTTTCCAATACACAAGTATGTTCCCGTTTGCAATTAGAAAAATTACCCAAATTACAATCTGTTTACTCCAACATATGTTGGAAAGTTATAGAAGGATGACAAGTGCAATCAATCCATTCCTTTTAGCCCTGGATTTGTTTCAGTTTAAA
>APFE031100261.1:276791-288819 GCA_000404065.3 Pinus taeda
AAATACACTAGTGATGAGTGGTGTGAATTAATTATTAATTAATTCACTAATTATTAACTCATAAATCAACTAAAGAATACATCAGTTAACTCAGTGCTTGGACAGTTCAGTGGAGACAAGTGTTAGAGGTGGGTGAAAGGGTGAGACTACTATCAGTTGTGACTATAGCTGTGCATGAGATTTGCACAATCATTGATTGATATTGCCAATGAGGATTGTGCAGCACAAGCCAAGGGAATTCGAATTTGGATCATATCTATTCTCAACTTGGATTGCGCAGTAGAGGTAGGAAAACAATGGAGGAGATTTGAACCCGTGACTTGTTTAGATCTGAGCTAGTTTGTGTGTAGCAGGTAGAGATAGTACTGAGTACTTGTGAGGAGTATTGTACTATGTATTGTTACATGTTCTCTATAATTATAATATACAGATAGTTCGGGGTTTTCAGCTGTATGCTTTCCCCATTACATACTGTGTTGATATGTGTGATTGATGTTTCAATGTGTGCATGCGATTGTTTCTTAATTCCACAAATTGATGATCAATCATAGAGGAGTTTATGTATTATGCATGCAATCCGCAAATAGTGTATAATCAAGATAATCTCTGTGAATAAATGTTATATTATTCAAAATTTCTACACTTATTGCATGTCTAAATTTTTTGTTCTAGATTGTGAATTAATGTCCACAGAGTAGTAGAGTAGCTTTGTGTCTTGTGATTTTGATTAAAACTTCATGAACAATTGAAAATCGACATCATAATTTTTACACACCTTGGTATCAGAAGGAATCTCACAATCTTCTCAACCATTGATACAACTTCTTAGGGAACTAAACCAAAAATAACTTATATTGGTCACGGAGAGGTTTAGAAAAACAATATCATGATGAACCTAATCCAAATTATTCTACCGTAGTTGTGCTTCTTGATAAATAAAAGAATCTCCTTTCTCTTCCCACCATTCTGAAATGTCGCTTTTCCAGTTCACAGTCATCGTATTTGAAACCCCAACTAGATTTCAAGCCTTGGAAATGAAAACATTTGTTGGCGAACAATTATTATAGAGACCTATATTTTTGCCTCAGGGTGCCAACGAATGATTTTATTGTAGTCAAGCTTAGAGCCAACATTTTTTTATCTTATGTAAGGGAAGAAAGTTTCACCTGAGGTGTTTCCGAAAATTTGGAAGGTGAAGGGGGCTTTACAGAGATCCTTGAATGTGTTATAGAGGAGTGGACATCCTCTATATATATAATTTTTCCCTCCATTTAGGCCAACTAGAAGGTTGACTTGTCATCTTGCTTATAGGCTGACTTTGAGGGTTATTTCGAGGCCTATTTGTTGAGCATGCTTTGGATAGTTTTTATGGTGGTGTATCATGCGTTAAGGAGTTTCTTGATGGTGCCTTTGCATAGGGGTAGAATTGAATTTTCTTCAATATTTTCTCTTTGAATTTAATATATATTTATACATGATGTAACATGCCCTTAAAGTCTTCGACATAATTATTTTGACTCTTTGACTCACCTATAGAACTTTGACATGTGCTAGGCCTACTTCAATGAGCAAGAAACTCATTGACATATATTATAAAAATAATATTTATTTTCTTGAATAAGTAAAAATATCAAAAGTACATATATGAAGAACAAACCTAGTTACATTTCCTTCAACACTCCCTCTTAACTATGGAGGTATTGATACAACATTACAATGTGTTTTCCTATTATCAATATTTGAAGAATTCACATAAGAAAAACTGGATTAGAAATCCATCTGTTATAGCATCATATTCATCAGCATTGTCATAGTGCAAGGCCTTGACTAATAGGTCCATCTCTTCATGAGATCATGAGCTACAATGCTGATGAGACCAATGATTCATAGACACCTTGAACCATTGTCTCTCAAGGTACATACCCACTTAGATGTTCAGTGAGTATGAACTTCTAGGAATATTCTTGTCTTGGGTTCCCAACCCTCAAAGAATATCGATCCCCTTGCCTACTCTTGTCTTGGATTCCCTACACATCCTTAAAGAGTATTGGATGCTAGAGGATTAACCAATCCTCCCATACTTTCTTCCTAAGTGAAGACAACAATGTTGTGTCTATCTCGTGTCTACATTTCCATTGATGGCCTTCATATAGACTTATGACTGTTAGGCCTGGTCTAGTTCATGACCCATGAAATGGAAAAAACATAATTATCACTCCTTTGTAATCAGGGGTGATCCAAAACTCCCTCTTTATCAGGGACCCGTCAGAGCTCCGTCTTAACTAGGGACTCTGTCCTTCGTTAGCAAATTCTTCTTCATGGGTTCTTCAGTTGCTTGATTTCCTTCCTTTCTTTGATGTCATAAAGTCTTTGCTCAATCTTCTTCTACGTAGGGCACTATCCATCAATCACTTTCCTTCCTAGTTTTTCATGTCATTGCTTCCTTCGTGGAAAGTATCTTTCTTGCCATATATCAGGCTTTGTCATCTAGCTACTATTTTGTCATCTGCCCATGCTTCAAAAAACTCTTCTCATGGATTCTTTGTTGTACTTTCTTGTTTACATGCTTCGACCTAGTAGCCCATCATGACTTCATCCTGATATTGCTTCAAAAATGGTTTTTATTTTGTTGGATGGCTTCTTAATCACGACATCTTCGTAGAGTAGAATCAGTTAGCTGCATATTTCATATCTCCAAGACCTTCATAGGTGTCAAGGGTCCTTCCTTCCTTTGTCAGAGTTGTCCTGCCTTCTTTCAGGAGATATCTTCAAACTATTTTATCATATAGTGATTATCTGTGATCATTGTGTTCCTCACATGCTTGATCTCTTTCTTCATTTGCTCCTTCTTAGGCAGATAGGTCAACCATCTTATACTTCTTGTGAGAGCATTTCTTCCTTGCTCGTTTCCTGGACTAGTCATAATTTCTTCGTTCTTCGTAGTCAACAATCTTATACTCCTTATGTGAGCATATTCTTTTGTTGACCTTCATTTCATTGTAGTACATGCCTTCGCGCATGTTCTTGGTGAAAGAGATTCTTTCATACTTGATCATGTTATAGAACTATTCCCATGAATCAATAATATACAAATGAATAAACTTGTATGCATGCATACCTCATCTTGATTCTCCTTTGATCATATTAGCTTCATTTGGGTGTCCTTGGTGTGGCCCTTCTTACGTCAACTTATCTTGCCTGTATATCATCCTTTTCTTGAATCCCATGAATTGGTTTCCTAATGAGACATATGCATTGGTTCATGAACCTTCTTTTGAATATTTCATCATAGGATATTACAAACCCTTGCCTTGCAAATGTTCCTTTCCTTTTGATGATGGAGGTCTTTCAAGATTCTTAAACATGATCAATTTTCTTTCATTGTGGATGAGGTCCTATACTAGGTGTTAGTGTCAGCCTTTGTAGCCTTCCTTCAGTGATCAAACATGCTCTTACAAAGTGATTTTAAGGTGTCAAGGTCAAATTTTGTCATTTCAATAAGTCTTCAAGCAAAATTTGGTCATTAGGCATTAGGTCTAGGGTTTTTTTCACTCTTTTCAAAATTGCCCAAATGTCGGTCCATGTCACCATTCAGCTGAGTGTACCATTATTCAGAGGGTTGTCATCATCATGTCAAGTTCCATTGGGTCATTTTACAGCTTGTTCATGCTTCAGTTGTGCCTAGGTAAGGTCTATTTCCCTCTCCTAGGGTTTTGGAGGTAATTTCTCTTGGATGGTCAAATCATCAAAAACACCTTGTATGCTAATGTTCAGACACCTTCCCCTATCCTTAATGTACCTTATTAAACACTTCCCATCACTGAGATCCCCCAAATTCCTCATTTTTGCACAAACCCTAGTTTCTTGCTACAACCTAGCAATTTTCTAGGTTGGGCCTGTGTTTTGCCCTTTTGGACCCCTTTCCGTCACTCAATCGCTGAGATTCCACTCTCCCTACTTCCTAAGATCCCTCCCTACTTCCAAAAATTTCCCCTCATTTCGCTTCATTTCGACAAAATCCCTTGTTTCACACATTGGGATAAGTTTTACTCAAATGATGTTTATGAGAAATAAAAGATTAATTTTGGAAATATGAGAGAGGTTTTTGTCCAAAACAGGCCAAGGAAGAAAAAACTCCTTCACTTTTTACACAGATATAATGGTTTTAGAGAAATGTCAAAAATACCGTTGTCTAGGGAGAATTGATGTACATCTGAAGTGACCTTGGGAAAATCACGTTTTCTCCTCGCTTGGTTGGCCAAATCACTTTCTTGATGAGTTAAATGATAACTATACACAAAGATATTTCCACCGAGCTATCATGAGCTCAATTTGGAGTTGAGGAAGGTATTCAAAATTTGACTGCAACAGCACTCTGCCTTGAGGCAGCCTCATTTGGCACATTTTGACCAGTCTTGGGAGATTTGATTTTTGACAAGGAAAGTGAACTAAAAATTGAAAACTTCTAGCTGTAGTGTAAATTATACTCAGAGACCTTTCCAACGAGCTATCCTGCTCCCGATTTCGACACCAGGAAGGCCTCCAAACGCCTCTTACAAAATGCACTACGTGTTGGGTCTGTGCGCTACGCATACAAGTGTGTGCTACGCACTGGGCCTCACTGGCCAGTGTAAAAAAACAAAGGCGCTACGCATACAGGGGTGCACTACGCATTGGGTTCGGGCGCTACGCACTCAGTCATAGCTCCAATTTTTTTTTTTTTTTTAATGTGACCAGATCTTGCTTAATTGACTCCAAAGCTTGCAAGTAGGTTTTTCATGGCTGCTCAGTCAATTTTAAAATGTTTGTAGTGTGTTTAAGGTGGGAAATTTGATGTGTTGGGTGTAGAAAAGTGAAGCCCTATGCACATACCAAAATCATTCCTTAGGGTTTTTAAAGACATGTGGGTGACTTGGTGAAGATTTTCCCATTCTCCATTGGTGAAATACAGTCCCATACTCATTTGTAAAGTTTTAGCCAACATTGCAAAGGGTGCACATTACACTTTTTGCTCATTTGTCAAATTCCCTTGTGATCAAAGCAGTGACTATTTTGTGCCAATCTACTTAAACAGATCTATTACCACTGTGGCTTGTTTCCTATGATGCTTTGGTACACATGTAACATGTTTAGGTTTTGAGCATACATTGAACTTTTGATTTCACTACACCTATTTCAACATACATATTGCAGACGTCTTGTTTTCAAAGCCATGTCAGACACAGATTCAGTTTATAAGCAGGAGGTAGAGGCTAACCGAGAGTTTTGGCTTGAGAGGGTCAACATCCACTTAGAGAAGTTACTAGCAAAGGCCAATAGAGACAAAGAAATGCTCTGTCACATGAAACATCACTATTGGGCTCGCATGCATGTCAGTAAAGCAAAAATGAAGATTTTGAAAAGGAGGTTGAGTAGAGCATTAAAACGGCGAAAGAGGCTAGATCCACTTCGAGTTTTCGCCAAGGCTTCATTGGCGAGGCACAACACATGATAGAGGGTCTTCACTCCAAATTTGAGCAAATTCAAAGAAAATTTTGTCATTTTGAAATTTTTGGCTTGCAAAACAGGTTTTTTGGCTCAATGCGTAGCGCGCCGCGCGCGACCCATAAGATTGGGAGGTCTAAATCACAAATGGCTTGTAGTTTTGGATTTTTCATGATGAATTATACATGTTCAACTATTGCCAAAGCATTTCATCAAGTTCTGGGTGACCAAAAGGCTCAAAAACATCATGAAAATCACCTTTCTGCCACCTTTTGCAACAACAGGAAGTACTTCTGGCAGAATGCAACGTTGAGGGGGAAAATGAGCTTCAAATTGAAAAATTCCACTTGGGTTGGAAATTAGACATCCATGGCTTTCCAACGAGCTATCATGAGCTCAATTTGGATGTTGGAAAGTGCCCCAAAAATAGGCTCAAATGTGCGCTACGCATAGGGATCAGGGGCGCTACGCATACAGTTTTTGGTCCAATTTTCATTCTTCAGCGCAGGAAATGAAGCTAGTTTGACCAGTTTTGACTTGTGATGTGATTTTTAATTCCTCTTGATGTAATTAATGAAACCTTATGTTATTTTAGACTCACTTTTACCTATTCTAGATGATTCATTCACAAAATAGCAAAAATTTAATGAATGAATTGGTTTCCTAGCTTATAGAGGCAAGTTGTTTTGACTGCCTAGATTGTAGTGTTTTGTTTAGAATTGGTTGAAACAGCTCCTAGGATGATGAGCTCGACCCCTAGAGGCAAGGAAAGGGGCTAGGATGGTCTATATGATGTAATTTATTAATCATTTTAAGAGGTTGGAGAGGTTGGACTCTTGGGAACAGTTGGATACACTATTGTACATATTTTATCTGCATTTTTGGCAAAGGAAAGACCAGGGTTTTGTAGCACTATTTTGGATTCATGTGGCTTTATATGTTGATGGTGTGTTTCTTTCAGTACTTGTAAGTTGTTTATGTGTACCGCTTTCCTTCTTTAATCTTCTGCAATTGAACAAATGAAGTGTTAAGGTAGAAACCATAAATTTGCTATGCTCTGCCTTTAAATTTGTTTAATTTTCCATGTTTTCATCTGTTTAGGGAGAATCCTTGATGTTTCTTGCTCTCCTTAACCTCTCACCAGTCAGATCTATCCATTCAATCACTTTAAAGGCATCAAAACAATCGCCTATCTTGCCCCAAGTAGACCTCTGCAAAAACTGTGCCTCATCCCCGCACCCAAAATTGCCTTTCCCTTGAATTCAACAAAACTTCAAAAAACCAATTTCAAAGTTCTTGTACTTCATACCTAGCCTAAAATTAGTCATCAATTCAGTCATCTTGGCCTCATTGATTACCTTTTGCCAAGATTGACTCGGAGAGAGCCCTCTCCTGTCCTCGTAGGGCTAGCTACGAGGCTGAGCGTGGTTTGATGTAGCCTCGAGTTTTACCTTATTTCAGCCTAAGGTAGATTTGAGCACTAACACTAGGTATGCTTCTTCTACCTGAATATCTTAAGCTGTATCTGCCATGCTCCTATATTATAGAGTATATTTCTAGCCATGCAATAGTCCTATATGCTCCTATACTACTCAAAAACTTGAAATAAGACTAGAATTAAATAGTTCGACTTAGTCATAGTAGAGATCTGAAGGATCTTCCTTCTTTTACTTATTCTCTTCTTCTTTCACCTCTTGAGTCATGTGAGCTTCATCCCTCTTTATTTTGTTGTTGTTATCCTTCTTAAGCTTAGGAAAATTCCTTTTGTAGTGTCCATATTCACGAAATCCAAAAAATTGGTTTTTGGACATGTCCTTGTTGTTCGTTCTTCGTGGATCAAACTTGCCAAATTTACCCTTTCTCTTGGTCATGATATAAAATTCTTGCTTCTTTGATCCCACATCTTCTTTTGCCTGGATTCTGGTTTCCTTTGTCCTACATAGAGACCACATTTAACTGAGTGTGGTTGCTTCCTTCTTGGCATATATGCTTGATGTGAAGTTGCCCCAATCCTCAGGTAGAGTATTGAGTACTACAATGGTCATTTCACTGTCAAACATGACTTCCCCAAGCTCTTGAAGTTGATCTCTCATTTCAAATATTTTCATGAAGTAGGGAGTTATTCCTTCCTTTGTAATCTTAATCTTGTATAATTCATTCCTCAGAGATATCACTTCTCCTACTGTGGATACGGAGAATAGCTCTATTAGCTTATCATAAATTTATTTCGATGGGAGACATATGGAATGAGAGAGTCTTTGATTGATTCTATCATAATCCTTTGATCTCTTATCTCATATTTATTGTACTTGACTAAGGCTTGAGTTTGTTCCTTAGCAGGAACAATGATATTCCCTTTGACATGTTCTAGGAGTTCACTCTCATTGAGAGGTAAATCAATCCTCTTCTTCCATCTAAGAGAGTTATTGGTACCTACCAATTTATTGCTTTCCTTGCAAAAATACTTTGATGTATATTAAGCAGGGGACATGTACTTACTTGATATATTTTGAGATGTAATGGATTTGCTTCCTCCTTGAAGACTTGATGGCTTGCCTACCTAGGATCTTGATGTTCTTCAAGTTGTCTTCTTCAAGTGTACTTGCTTGATGATGAGATTTTCTTGATGACTTGTAGCTTGTTGTAGGTCGTGCTTCAATCTGCTCTTCCTTGTAGGTGCCTTTATGTAAGGCTCTTCTTGAAGCTTTGTAGACCTCCTTGATGAATGATGGATTCTAGAACCTTCTTTTCCTTCAAGTGATTAATACTTATAGGCTTCATGCTTCAAATTTGTAGATGCTTCTCCTTGATGAGTGCTCTTGAGTTTCCCTTTCCTTGATGTGTTACCTTACTTTTGATACCATGTTGAACAATCTTATGGCAAAGTAGTCTAGTGTGATTCTTCGTTACTTAATGACAATTTGTGGAGTATTTTTACTTTTACTTATTAGCTATTCTTCTTCTTTTTCTTATTAGTGCATATGTGTGTACTTCATCAAACGACTACCAAAACATAAAAAAAAAACACACACAAAGTTGGCTCTCTATCAGGGCCAAAACATCTCTTCTCTTGAGAGGAAAACCCTTGAGTGAATTTGTCTTATTGAAGATTCTATTGATCAATGCCAAACACTAGACCCCTGACAAGAGTACCCCCCAATCACAAGTCAAGTCCTTCCTTCTTTCTTCACCTTATTCCCTGACACTTCTTTTTATGAAACTTCATCCTCTTTCTCCCAACACTAATTTCTCCTACTCCTTGGTGGTAGGCTCTCTTATGCTAGTTCTAGAAGAGATGTTTCTTATTGATCGTAAGTGTACCTACTCACATGGGATGATTCTTGTCTTCTCTTTACCAATAGGATGATTCTTTTCTTCTCTTTACCAATCGAGCTTCTTCTTCATGTGAGATTCTAGACTTTATGTGGTAGCACTGCAGCCCTAAACCTCAAACGTGTGGGAGGTTTTGCGGTGTATTGGTTCCTCTCTCCTTCATGTTTGAGTATCTTCTTCACTCCAATTGGAGGCCTTATAGGCCTATTTTTCAGCCCAAAAAATGCGAAGTATGGGAGTATTATATTGCTTCTGATATGTCCACAAAAAGCCCTCCTTTTCTCACATGTCTGACTATGTTTTTCCCTAGAAACAATCCTTTAACCTTCGCTTAGACTTCTCCCTCCTTTGCTGCACTAGAGGCTCTTTATCTTCAACTTGTCTCACTCTAATATTGACTCCTTGACTTCGCTTGTTTCAGAGATCCTTGAAAGAGTTATAGAGGAGTGGAAAACCTCTATATAGAGAGGTTTGTCCCTCCATTTAGGCCAACTAGAAGGCTGACTTTTCACCTTGTTTGTAGGACAACTTTGAGGGTTGTTTGGAGGTAGATTTGTTGAGAATACTTTGGATAGTTTCTATGGTGGTGTAGCATGCTTGAAGGAACTTGTTGATGGTGCCTTTGCATAGGAGTAGACTTGAATTTTCTTGGAGGTTTTTCTCTTTGACTTTAATATATATTTATACATGATGTAACATGCCCTTAAGGTATTCAACATAATTCTTTTGACCCTTTGACTCACCTATAGCACTTTGACATGTGCTGGACCTACTTTAATGAGAAAGAAATGCATTGACATATATTATAAAAATAATATTTCTTTTCTTGAATAAGTACAAATATCAAAAGTACATTTATGAATACCGAACCTAGTTACATATCTTTCAACACTCCCTCTTAACTAAGGAGGTATTCATACAACATTACAAGGTGTTTGGCTAATATCAATCTTTGAAGAATTCACATAAGAAAAATGGGATTAGCAATCCATCTGATATAGCATCATATCCAGCAACATTGTCATAGTGCAAGGCCTTGACTAACACCTCCATCTCTTCATGAGATCATGAGCTACAATGCTGGTGAGACCAATGATTCATAGACACCTTCAATCATTGTCTATCAAGGTACATACCCACCTAGGTGTTCATTGAGTATGAACTTCTAGGACTATTCTTCTCTTGGGTTCCCAACCCTCAAATAATATCGGTCCCCTTGCCTACTCCTGCCTTGGATTCCCTACACATCCTCAAAGAGTATCGGTTTCCAGATGATTACCCAACACTCCCATTCTTTCTTCCCAAGTGAAGACAAGAATGTTGTGTCTATATTGTGTCTACATTTCCATTCATGCCCTTCATCTAGACTTATGGTTGTTAGTCCTGGTCTAGTGCATGAACCATGACATGGAAAAACACAATTGTCGCTCCTTTGTAATTAGGGGTGATCCAAAACTCCCTCTTGATCAGGGACCTATCAGAGCTCCCTCTTAACTAGGGACTCTTTCCTTCGCTGACAACTTCTTCTTCATGGGTTATTAGTCTGCTTTATTTCTTTCCTTTCTTTGATGTCATAAAGTCTTTGTTCGAACTTCTTCTAGGTAGGGAACTGTTATTCCAGTCTTCGCAGCCTGTCACCAAGGATTAAAATGGGCTCTTACTATGTCGAGTTTTCAGAGATGTTTTGCACATGATATTTAGTGAAAATCATATCCTAAGTATTTCCATTAGAAGAAGCTCAGAAAAATATTTCCAACGGTATATCACACTCCCATAACCGGTTTCTGGATCAGAAGATATGATCGAAATGAATGATTGATTCTTGGTTATGCATGTTTTGAGGTCAGTTGTTGCACACAACGAAAAGTTTACTACAAGATCAGTTTCTAAAATAATGGTAAGGAATTTTTCAAAAGTAAAAGAGGTTTTTGTCCATCACATACCAAATAAAAAAAACCTCCTTCAGTTTATTAACAGGCATTAATATGTGGGAGATATGTAGTGATATTTGGAGCCTACATTAAAACAAAGCAAAATTTTCATTTATTTTACTTTTTTAGTCATTTTAGTGCGGTACCATTTTACAACAGATGGAAAGTAATTTTGAAAAACCCAAGGAGGTTTTTGTTAATCATGAGCCATAAAAAAAAAAAAAAAAAAAAAAAAAAAAAAAAAAAAAAAAAAAAAAAAAAAAAAAAAAGCAACAACAACAAACAAACAAACAAACAAACAAACAAAAAACTCTTTCATTTTATTCAGAGGTGTCGTGAATTTGGAAATGTGACTAGATCTTTACAACTCATTTTCACAGATTTAAATTTTTAATGATTTTTTGTTTTAGAGATGATTTTGTGGCATAGATTAAGACCAACTGGAAATGAATTTTAGAAATTTGAGAGAGGTTTTTCTCCAAAATGACCTTGTCTACAAAAACCTCTTTCAGTGTTGTAGTATGTGCTATGGTTTAGGACATAAGAGATCATCTTCAACACCTATTTTCAGAAATTCAGTTCAAGTTTAATGTAACTGATTCTATTTTGAAGAAGATGGTTGAGCTCAATTCCCTTTATACAGGGTTGAGCTAAATGTATAAATTTTATGAATTTCATAGTGTAGAGGTTGGATTTTGGTAGCGGAGAGGCTGCTTGGCATTGTGTAAATTTCTTGAATATCATTTTAATAAACTAGTTTTCCGCCCTTTAGACCTAGGATTCATCATGGTGTTGATGTTTAGTATGTTTTTACTATAATTCATTTACACATTATGTTTTTCTACCTTGTTACAACATTATCTAAGTGATATGTTAGGAATTCATCCGTAGTGATGCTCCTTTCATGATGATTCTGCTGTTAGTTGTAATGGTTGTCTTAGCAGAATTCATCCTTGGTTAGATGCTGTAGGTTTTAACCCCGTACAAAAATTACCTGCATACGAATTCTAAATCACAAGAAAATAAAAATGCGAGAGCATAACCCATAAAACACATATACACAGAGATTTTCCCACTGGATCTCAAAACCGAGACTACCAGCTTGATTTTTCATTATATTCCTTTCAATGTTACAATACATATTTATACATGCCGAAGCATCCAATACCATGGACCGAAAACCATCGCATCCAAAACTATGGATCGAAAAACCATAGGTAGGTTCGCCCAACCTAATATAGGGTCCAAATTTTTTTTTTTCGGGGCGCTGCCCTGAACCC
>APFE031100261.1:302794-315362 GCA_000404065.3 Pinus taeda
GCTCAGCTTTTTAGTTTGTTCAAAATTTATGTTTTCTGCTATCTAGAGAGGATTCAAATGGTTGTTTGCCCTCTTTAGCTCCTTCTCTATCATCCCTGATCATCCATCTCAGATTAAGGCATCAGCGCTCACTCCTACCTTGCCCCAAAGATCCCCCTGCAAAAACTGTGCTCAATCCCCGCACCCTGAATTGCACTCCCTCCAATTGCCACCAAAAACCCAAAAATCTTTAAATCAACCCCCCTTATCAATTTACTAGCCTAATATCTTTGATCCTAATTGGTCAGCTTATCATATTGAAAGATCTACCGAATCTGACCCGAGAGAGCCTTCTCATACCTCGTAGGGCTAGCTACGAGGTGAAATGGTTTGATGTAGCCTTGAGAGTTTGTCTATCTCAGCCTAGGTGAATTCCAAGCGCTAACAGATATGTCCATAGAAAACACTCTTTTTCTAGCACGTGTGACTGCATTTTTCCCTAGAAATAGTCCTTCAATCTTCGCTTCGATTTCTCCCTCCTTTTCTGCACTAGAGGCTCTTTATCTTCGACTTGTATCACTCTAATCTCAGCTCCTTGTCTTCACTTATTTCAAAGATCCTTGAATTCATTAAAGAGGAGTGGATAACCTCTATATATAGAGTTTTTTCCCTCCATTTAGGCTAACTAGAAGGCCAACTTGTCACTTGTTTGTAGACCGGATTTGAGGGTTGTTTGGAGGCCAATTTGTTGACCAGACTTTGGATAGTTTCTATGGTGGTGTAGCATGCTTGAAGGAGCTTCTTGATGGTTCCTTTGCATAGGGTTAGACCTGACTTTTCTTGGAGATTTTTCTCTTTGACTTTAATATATATTTATACATGATGTAACATGCCCTTCAGGTATTCAACATAATTCTTTTGACTCTTTGACTCACCTATAACACTTCTACATGTGCTAGAACTACTTCAACGAGCAAGAAACTCATTGACATATATTATAAAAATAATATTTCTTTTCTTCAATAAATACAAATATCAAAAGTACATTTATGAAAACTAAACCTAGTTACATTTCCTTCAACAACTGGTTTACATACATCCACAATAACTACGCCTACGACACACCAAATGCAATGAATACATAAGTGATTTATTTGAGTAAAAAAGGCTTTATATATTTATGGCTTTCCAACACAATTATTTGGTCATTTCATAAGTATTCAGGGTCAAACTACTTATGTTAATCTAGGATGGAGGACTATTCATGACATTAGCACATTGTCAAATCAACATTTCATAATTTGAATGGATGATTTCATGTTCCCTTTGCTAAATAACAACATTAAATCAATATTTTGTAATTTGATTGTAGTTTATTTCATGATCCCTTCCCTAAATATACTAGATCCTAAACCGTGTTTGCGTGTGTGTGTGTGTGTGTGTTTATAATTACCCAACAGTGGTGTTGAACCCAATCACAACAAAACCAAAGGGATAGCGGCACAACCCATCCAATTTACAAATATAGAGGTCATTTTTTAGGTATTTATAGAAATTAAATCAGCAGAGTGTGCATCATTAATTAGCTGAAATCATTTAAGAAACTAAAAATGTTATGAACCAAGGCAAGTGTATTTCCATCATTGCAAAATACATGTGTGAATACAATTATATGCAAATATATGCAATTTATAGAAATGTCAAACAAATACAATCCATTCAACCAAACAACATGCATGATTATAAAATATAAAAATATGATCTCCATTAAAATGTATCAACATATTCATATGTTCATATATTTAAATTCCAACACATTTTATGCAGTATTTCACCCAAAGTCAGAGATAGATTGGTTACTATAGTAAATACTACTTGGTATAAAATCAAAGGAGTAAGGGACATAGTACTAATAACATTTCCTATAAATGAAAAATTGTTTCAGAGTGAACTAAGAAGACAATTTAAGCTTTACTAAATTTAGATACAAATTCCTCTTCTAGAGTTAAAGAAGCTAAACAAGGTTTATTCATTTGCTTAGACATACTTGAACGAGGTTTAAACGACCTACAAAGAGATATGCATTCATGGTTTTGACAACTGCATATGGTATGTATAGTGTTTAAAACATTGATAACCAAAGTTATGCGTAGGAAAAAAATATTGTCTCACAAAAGAGTTTACAAACAATTGTTGTAGAAATATACCACTGTAAATACATTTAAATATATCGATAAGTATTCAATATGCATATGAATATTGCGATGATGATGCCAATGGTAAATTTCTTAGGGATATTACAATTGTTGCAAAAATATACCATTGTAAATACATTTAAATATATCGATAGGTATTCAATATGCATATGGATATTGTGATGATGATGCTCATGGTAAATTTATTAGGGATATTGACTCATGTAGGTGTATAATATAACCATACAAGCACATGGTGTTAAGATATACCATCATCGTAGCCAAAACAATCAATATAAAGTAATTACCTAAATTTTATTGTATATTCTATGTGTGACACAGGTTAAACATGCAGTGTAGTCCATATTATTCAAAACAAATATTATCACAAGTTATCCCAAATTTTCATACTCACGAGCAAAGCATTTATTGGTTATCTCGATAATCCATTACGAAACTAAAGGAGGGATTTCCACTCTGCTCCCAACTATAGGTCAATTTCACTATTATCTATCTTGTAGCTAACCACCCCCAAGCTGGATCTAAGATCTGAGGCCACTCCACATATATGAGAAACTAAGAGATACGATATTGGGTAGTCCTGATTCATAAGGAAATTTTTGTTTTAGGTATTTATCTTCTCCAAGTGGGAGCAAGGGCACCACCTTCGCTCTTTTGTTTAGGACATTTTCGTTCCTTCATATTTTGAGGGGGCAAAATAGACAACATGCCACTCAATTTTTATTATGGTTTAGAAACATACTTTAAAATTAATTATTTATAAATGATAATTAATTATTATAATATAATTAAAATTTATAATTATAATTAATTATTAATTGGGTCATTCAATAACTTATATTTATTTTAATTATTAATTGGCTTTTCTAAGTTAGAAATGGGTTCAATATTCTGACTTAGTGGACAAGGGTGTGGCTTTTCAGGGCTATAAGAAAATCCTAATGATTTTCTTCCTCTTCCAAAGTATCCATAAGGTAGTCCAACCTTTAGTTGAATTAATTAATAAATTAATGTGAATAAATAATTTAAAATATAAAAGTAGATAGAATGGTTTTACAAACCCCACCTGCTTAAAGGAACATTTTCCTTAGTATTTTATATTTGGAACATAAGTAACTAAACCATATAGACATGGTTCCTTGCATCAATGACATTTGTTACATCTTGAATTTGTCAGTCTAGCTACACCATTCACTATCTTCACTGGAACAAATTCAACTCATTTCTCCCTAGATCATTCCTAATGCATGCACGATCCCACTAAGTATGTCTATGACTTCTTTAAGATAGATTTATTTTAGTTTCCCCTTCCTTGTAGTCACATACCTTCCAAGTTTAGGTATCCCATTCTCTGCTTTCTTAGTCCCTTGGGCTCTCCATTCCTTTGAAAGTATTCCTCGCATAGCAAAAATCCTCATATCCAAGGCATCCCTATAGTGTGTTTTAATATCACAACACATGGTCATGACATATCATGGAAATCAATGCACATCATAGGTTTCCAATGTCATTGCAATGGACTAGTTCTTAGGGTCTTAAGCTCTATCATGCTTCAGTTGTGTAGTTTGATGCCATCATGCTAACACTATTTTTTTTTGCAGGCAACCTCATTCATTTTCATTGAATGGTTCAGTAGTTCACCAACATCATCAACACAATTCTTATAATATTACTCATAAAAACTTTAAAACATATTAAATCATAACTTAAACAAATATTTCTTTAAACTATAACATATACTTATATTTATTGTTTCTCTTTGGCTTTGCAAGCACTGAGTGGTTTCTTAGCTGAAGCAAGCACTTAGTGATGTATATGCTCCATAGTTACATCTTTATCAAATAACTCTATCTTTATCGAGTCTAGCACATTGAGTGGTTTATCAACTAAAGTAAGCACTCAATGGCAATGGAAAATATACTGCTCCATGTAGTATTTTCATATAGGTCCATACTCAAGTCGAGTTCAATGAGTGGTTCATCAGCCAAAGCAAGCACTCAACAACAAATGTATTGCTTCATGCAACCTCCAACTAACTCCCATTAAGTAGGAAAACATACTAATTGAGCTAAGAGGTTGATATCACTTGCAAGTGGTTTTAGTACTGAATAGATACTCATTCGAAGCTTGTTGGTTGGGATAGATGCTACCATCAATGATTCTAGACTTTACCTTTTATTTTTACATACTTCAAGTCATGTTCACATGTCATAGTGGAAGATCGTGTGTACTTATGTGCAACTATTAATGGTTTTCTCTATGTATGCACAAAAATTAGCTAGGAAACTGTGAATATAGCAAAAATCAAGGTTTTGTACCATAGGATCCAAAAATTCCACTTTCTTTGGGATGATTTAGTTTCAAACTTTGCACAGGAATGCTCTAAAACATGTGTGCATAGTGAGAGATCCAAATCAATGGTCATTTCCCTAATTCAACAAAAGGATGTGTAACACATGTACTCTCTAGTTGGAAATCGAATAATTGGATAGTGAAAATTCAACCCAATCCAATTGTTTTTACAACTCTCTATGCATTTAATGTATTTAGGTACTCTTTCTAATGCTATATTTAGATTTCTAAGACTAGGTATTTTCTTTGGGTGTCTTCCATAGATTTTTCCCACCTTTCCACACATCCTTCCATGGCTCATTTCTCCATTATCTCAATCTGTGCCATATAAATATGTGATGGTTACATCTCTAGTCTTAGCTATCAATTTTTCATATTGGGAAAAACAAGTCCGCTTCTTGTGAGTGCTAAGGACTTGTAGGAGCATGTGGAACTCTCCCCTAACAAAAAATTTCACTGGAAAAATCATGTTGCATAATTTTATGGGCTAATTCCCAATCAACACAGCTACTGAGGTAGGACACATATTCTCTCAGCTATACATCCCCCAAAAAATGATTTGGGTTCCAAATGTATCATGAAATAACAAGACATTATGTTGATAAATATCGCCGAGGAGGTTCTTCTCCTCATTAGTACAAGCATAACAAGCCTCTAAAAATGTGGTTGAACTTGTGATTTCAAATGTCTTATTAGTCATTATGTATTTCCTCCTGAACATTATGATTTTTAGATAGAGGAGGAATGACCTGTTATAGAGTTTTATGAACCCAACGTCCACTCATTAGGGGATGTGTCAATAGATATTCTAAAACGTTTTAGACTACCAAGTGATTCCATCATCAGGGGATGCGTCAATAGATATTATGAAGATATTAATGATGTATCCATGAGCTGTATTTCAGAGTATAGATTGGAAATCAGTTTCACTCTGGATAATCTTAATTTCTCGAATTCTAATGCGTTGTCCATCATGTCCCTTCCATGGTAGGACTTGATGTTATTAACTAATGAATCCATACAGGTCAGGAAATTTTTAGATATAGGATGAATGACCTGTTATAGAGTTTTATGAACCCAACGTTTCGGACTACCAAGTGAGGCCATCATCAGCAGATGTGTCAATAGATATTCTGAAATGTTTCAGACTACCAAGTGAGTCCATCATCAACAGATGCATCTATAGATATTTTTAAGATATTAATGATGTATCCATGAATTGTATTTCAGAGTATAGATTGGAAATCAGTTTCGATCTAGTTAATCTTAATTTCTCGAATTTTGATGTGTTGCCCATCATGTCCCTTCCATGGTAGCACTTGATTTTATTAAATAATGAATCCATACAGGTGAGGAAAGTTTTAGATAGAGGAGGAATGACCTGTTATAGAGTTTTATGAACTCTTAGTTGTAATGTGGAGAAGGGGATTTGCAACTAAGAGTTGATTCTAATAAGAATCCAAGATGTATTTTCTCTATTTCTAAATTGTTGAATTGTCTTTATAGCTTAAAAAAATTCTTCTTTTCTTGTTTCACTTCCTCCCTTATACTTGTGTGGGTTCCACATAATTTAACTCACCTTTCTCTCATTCCTTTGACAATTTCATGATGCTCCTTAATGGGTATCATTCCCTCCTCATATGAGGCCAACAATTGGTTCCATCTATTTTCCTTTGCCTTTACCCACTCATCTGGGGTATCCACTTGTATGCCCTTATCCTCCACCATTTTTTGCTTAGTCTAAGTGGTCATATCAGTCAAAGCAGTATGAGGTCTATTCCTTGAAAAAATAACTCTTGTGTTTCTTTCTGATGGGTATGAGCTATATCTTGTGTTCTAGTGTGAGGTTCCCCTTTAGCTAGGGGAATTTCTCCCTTGAAAAGGCAGTCAAGTTTCTCAAAGGACCTCTTCCTTAGGTTCATCCCTTAATGTTTTAATATTAACCTAAAACTAATATTTTCCATATATAATATCTTATTCTTTCTTAAAATATATGCATACAATAACAAAGATAAAAAGGTGCCTACTTTCTTAGGATTTTTAAATTTGGGTGTTGCAACAATGGTTCCTTTGAGACACCAACTTATTTATCTTCTTCCTCCCTTGATTAAACTTCAAATATAACAATAAGGCCTTCCCATAAAGCTTCTCTTATTGGTTATGGTTTTGCAACAAGATTTTTGTTCTCAACTCCTCATTAATTGTAAGGATAGCAACATTTTGGTCATCCCCAATCTCACCTATTTATTCTTGTGTGTCAACAGGGGATTTTGCTTCAAACTTCTCTACTCGTTCTTGTGTGGCAACAATGGTCTCTCTGTATGTTGAAACTCTTTTACCTTTCACCCCTGTTAGTTCTTGTGTTGTAGCAGGTGAATATTTTTGTACTCGATGAGTTGCAACAACAAGGATGTACTACTAGCACGTAGACTAGTATCTTCCTCATTCTCCTTAATCACTTGGGTTTACTTCCTATGATCTCCACAAGGTTTTCCTCTTCCTTCTAGTGAGTTGCAGTAATGGATTTTGTGGTTTCCTCTTCGATAGGAAAAAGGGAGTATTCAGTAGCCAAGGGAGTTGCAAAAATTTACTCCCCCACTGCAATTTTGGGAGTGGAATTAGCTATAACTTTGGAGTTGTAGTACTATCATCCTGTAGTGTAGTTATAGCCTCTAGTTCTCCTACTACTAGAGTGTCAACTTCTACAATTTTAGCAGGGGCTTCAATAACCCCTCCCATGTTCCAACATCTTGATGCAATCCTCTTTCCGCTAGTAATTTTTGAAGGTTTTGTTTGGAAAGAGTGTGTTGGGCCATCCCAATTTTTTTACTAGTGATGTCATGATATATAGAGTCTTAAGGATAAATTATGGTACATTGATAAGTATTCCATACCTCAAATGGTCCATGTACCAAAGATGTTGTGGGTACACAAATCCATGGCAATCCTAATAGGAAGTATACCTCTGCACGACTAAGGCTATGTCCTCCCATGGTGTGGTAGTGAAATCTTATCAAATGATATTCCCTTATTGACCAGGGCTTCCCTTGGCTCAAGAAATTGTTCCAGGATTTATGGTTTTAATCTTCTCTTGCAATACCATCTTTCTCTTGTATATGCTAGCCTTGTTACCTCAACCAAAATTTTGTTAGTAACTTCCACAATTGTTCCTGCTACCACTGACCTATCTTCAATGAAATTTAGAGAAAATTCCATGACCACTTCATCATTATATCCCTATAAACTCTGGACATATTCAATCATCCCTTGTGTTGAAATATTTCCTTGATCAATAGGGATTTTGTAGTTTCTCTATGGATGAGGGAGCCTCCCATTATTTCCTTTCTTCTCAAGAGTCACACTACTACTGTTGAAAATGGAATGAATGGTTTGATACTGGGAATTTCCAATTATGGAAGGATGGATTTCAAGATGAAGGTTTATTTCATTGGTGGTGGCAGGTAGTGATACAAAATCAAGTGGTTAAGTCAAATTATGCCAATAAATGTTATCCATTATCCAAATTATTGGGGAAATGTACCTGTCATGACCTACCATAATTGGTTATGCCTTGTACCTCAACCACGCTAGCATCCTGGTCCCATAAACAACTTAGATTCACTTTTCTATCAAATTTGTAGCATGAGCGCGAAGTTGCAAAAATGTGTCAGAGTTATAGTAGCATGTAGGAGTTGCAGCAATGGAAATGGACAGATTCACAAAAACAATGTTCAATTGGAATTGTAGCAAAAATATCATTCAATGATGGTGTTGTGGTAGAAAATTTCATTACCCATTCCAAACATTGGAATTCAAGTAGTGGAGTTCTGGTTCCAGAGTTGGAGCAACAAAGTTTCAAAGTTGCAAAAATTGTGTCCTATCACTACGTTACAACAACAATTGTGAGTAGAGTTGTAGAAACAAGGGTTTAACAATAGAATTTTAGCAATAAGGGTTTAGTGACAAAATTGTAGCAATGGAGTTTTGAAGTTTCAATAACCATGTCCTATCGTTGAGTTGTAGTAACAATGGTGAGTACAGTTGCAAGAATGGGAGTTTAAAAACAAAATTGTAGAAACAAGGGTTCAATGATGAAGTTTTATCAATGATGTATAGAGCTACAACAACAAAATTGCAACAACGATAACATCCTATCTTGCTTATCATGGAAGTCATTTTATTAGCACAAAAAATTGAAAACATCATAGTTGTATAAGAAAACAAATATTGACATGACAATCACAATACTGTGAAGTGCCCTTTTGTTTTTTATTCTTTTTATTTTTCTCTTATATTTTTACCTTTTTATTCTTTAACATGCCATGCACCAGCCTAAACTAGCTTTCACATGAGATGTGCTTAGGTATGCTCCTAAGGGTTTTCATATGAGCTCTCTTTTTCTGTTTCATTTTTTTAAATATATATATATATATATATATATATTTTTTATGTATTTCAAGGTGAAGAATGAGTCATCTTGTAAGGATTTATACTTTTTCGACAATTTTAAAGTCACTATCGGGCACGCATTAGTAATACCCTCAAAAGGCATTTTTGATAAGGGTTAGTGATAAAGGTGAAGCCTGTGTCCATTAGCCAACAGAGGATTTATTTCTTCATTAATAGTACAAATATTGATGCCTTTAATATCACATATTGTATCAATCTCATACTGTCCAAGCCATCTAATGTAGAACTTCCCTCTAAAGTATTTGAACTTGGAGTCAAATAGTAGTGCTAAATATTTAGCTTTTAAATTTCTTATTTTTGATAAAATTATCATGCCACCTAACACATTTATATTGTATCACTATGGTTTGATGTAGGGTATTATTATGTAATTCATCTAACTCATTGATTTAGGGGAGTCTTCATTTCTAAGCTTCTGATAAGTCCAATCCAAGTTGTATCATTGTCCTTAGTTTGTGGACCTCTAATTCACAAGGAAAAACCACTTTCTTTCCATACACTAGTTCATATGGAGCACATTTGCTTGTAATTCTCTAGGTTTTTCTATAGGCCCATAATGCTTAAAGGAGTCAATTAGCCCAATCCTTGAGGTGTTTCCTGATAGTTTTGGTGATGATGGCTTCAAGGATATTATTAGTCCCCTCCACTTGTCCATTAGCTTGTGTATAATACAATATTGTTACCCTACACTTGATCTTGTAAGTTTTTATTAATTCCTAAACAAGCCTTGATGTAAAATGATTTCCTCCATTGGCCAATATCTCTTTAAGTATACCAAAACTTGTGAAAAAATCTTCACGGAGAAATTACATTGCTCCCTCTTTAGTTTATGTTGGGAGTGCTTTAGCCTCCGCCATTTTGGTAACATAATTTTTGTAGACTAGGATGTAGGATTCTTGATGGGAAGGGATATTCAATGGCCCCATAAAATAAATGGCCCATCTATTAAAGGGTTCCAACACCAACTAAGGTTGCAACAACATCTCATTGTTTTTGCATTATTCTACCCAAGTGTTGATAGTTGTCTTTACATATTCCTTCGCATATTTGAAAATAAAGGGAAAATAATAACCCTATTGGAGTACCCTGAACCCAATACTTATGTCATCAAAGTGGGCTACCTATAAACTGTCATGGATATTCCAATGAATAATTAGTCACAATAGATTTAATAAAATTATATTTAAAAAAAATATGAAATCTACACTACTAGGGTTTTATTTCTCTTTAGATTTATAGATCTGTATATTGTTGTTATTGCATGTGCATGAAAATTAAAATTATGCAAGAAATAGACAACAGTGAAATAAAACTATCAAACCATGATTTGACATAATATATGACCTGGGAAACTGTTTCCGGAGAAAACCTAGTTGGAAGAAGAGGTCGCTCTGCTCTCTTTCTCTGAATAGAAAATGGTTGGGAGTACAAAGAGGTATGGCCTATGGCTTGTGAGATACTAAAGTGAAAAAATCCTCTTTGTGTGCTCTATATCATGTCCCTTGGCTATTTTTTTCATCTATGGAACAAATTCACTCGAAAGAATGGAACCCCTTTCCCTCCTAGTGGCTCGGTTATAATACATCCTAATAGCCTACTACTAGCTAGGTTTGACTAACTCAACTCCTAACCAGAGTTACATAATGGAATCTTCTAAGGTATTCTTCATCATAATCACATGGATAACCCCTTTTCAATGAATAATAGAGGATGAGGTGGCATCTTCTCAAATTATGGTGGTGAAAATAGGAATGTCAACTTGTGAGTGGCATAACTTTTGCATACAAAGTCCAATTGGCATGATTCTTGCATTGTTGGAAATATCTTTGTGTGTAGAATATGAAAATAATGTGTGATGAAAGTGGCCAAGATTTACCTCAAAACGCTATTTTATGCCTCAAAATGCTCCTAAAAGGTTTTAGAGTCTAATTTGCTAAACTAGCTGGCAAGATTTTAATATTTTGTAGATTGTCTTTCTTTAAACATATTTTCATAATCAATTTATGCCCAATGTAGAAAAGAAAACCATCTATCCATGAGAATCTTCCACTTTGTCTGATAATCCTATGTTGCTCATTTGGAGTCAGGCGATATAGAACTTTCTTGCAACCAAGTAGTTATCAAAATAGAGAGATAGTAGATACTGCCACTAGATGTCTGTCAAGAAAGGAATCTTCTACTGGGTCTCATTTTTTTTATATGTTAATCTAGAAATAAAATCAATAATTACATTATCCTTTTTAGGTTTATTTAATATGGATCTATCAAACTCTTGCAATAAAACAAACCATCTAGTGTCTACCATTAGTGAGTGGTTCGTTCATTAAGTAATTAATAGCAACATGATCAATATGTAAGATTACTATATATCCTATAATATAATGTCTAAATTCATTTATTGTATGAATAGTGGAAATAATTTCTTTTTCAATCACTATGTAGTTCAATTATGTTGGTGAAATTTTTTTGCTAATAAAGTATATTTCATATCGATTGTTCTCCTCTTGTTTCACTAAGATAGATCCAATGTAGCATATGATGCATGTATAGAGATGTGAAAGGGGAGGGTGTTGAAAATAATACTGAGAGGGGGGGTGAATCAGTATTATCTAGTTCTTTTACCAAATCTTCCTTATTTGCACTTTGAATTATTTTTGCATATCAGTACCATAAAATAATGAGCATGAACAAGAAAAACAGACAGTCACATCAAAGAACACCAGATATAAGGTGGAAACCCAATGTGGGTGAAAACCACCTGCTGCAATATGTCTCTATCTTCTTTCAAATTAGAAACTCCTTTTACAATGGTCTTGTACTGGTGCAGTCCTTTACCAGTACGCAGGCTGCAACCTGCAGAGAGCTACAACTCTCTCTCATTTTCCAGTCTCTCCTGGAAGGGAGCTACAACCCCCTATTTCCTTTTCTTTCAAGGACCACTTTTCATAAATTTTCAAACTGGATCCATAAACATTAAGTGATCATCAAGTACATGTAGATTTCACAGCAGTAACCAAATCAACAAAACAGAACTAAACCCATAACACCTTAACAACAGAAAAATTCAGTCAACAGATAGTCCTGAGACAGATACGCAATTTTCCTTTCTCTGGCCTGCGTCGCTACGCACTTCACCCTCTGCTTCTCTACGTATACCCGCAGAGCTCCTTCCACTGCACTGCGTGACCACGCACTGCTTCTTCTGTCGCGCTGCGTACAATACGCATTCAGATGCACTATCGCGTCGCGTACTGCCACAGAGGTATGCACCCAGAAAGTCTATCGCGCCGCGTACTTTTACTGTGCGTACGCACCTGAAACACTGCTGCTCTGCGTACCCACACAGTTCGCCTGTTTCTGCTCTGCGTACCCACGCAGTCACCCTTCTTCTGCTCTGCGTACCCACGCAGCTCGCCTTTCTTCTGCTCTACGTACCCACGCAGCTCGCCTTCTTCTGCTCTGCGTACCCACGCAGAGGCACCGTTAAACACCTGCGTACATCAGATTAGGGCCGAATTTGCAGATCATCAGTGTGCTACAGTTAGATGGAT